>OMMV01175933.1:0-10522 GCA_900302635.1 Chatrabus melanurus | reverse complement strand
CAATGACATAAAAAATTAAGAGAACAGCAAATGGAAAGACACTATTCAAAAGCAAGTGAGACAAATCTCGAAGCGCTTCACAGGTAAAAATATATGATAAAAGCTATATTAATAAGAAAGAAAGAAATAAAAAATAAATGAATAAAATAGAATAAAAATAAGATAAATAAATGAATAATGATAATAAAAGTTAGAGGAAGGCCTGCCGGTAGAAGAGGGTCTTAAGGCCAGTTTTAAAGACCTCTATGGATGGGGCCAACTTCAGTTCATCTGGGAGAGAGTTCCAAAGGCGTGGGGCAAATGAGCAGAAGGCTCGGTCTCCCATTGTCCGGAGACGTGTGGGCGTCCACATGTTTTTGTAGAGGACGTAGTAGACTATGATCCGGAGGCCCATTGGTAAAAATGGTTATATGCGGTTCAAACTTCAAAATCAAGTTCAAACTTTGCAAAATGGATATCAAACTTACCCAGTTAACATATAGTTTTGACACCTGTCAAACCCTTGAGTATTTCAACCCTAACCTTAACCCCAACCCTTCGGACCAATGGACCTTCGGACCAATGGACCTTCGGAATAATGACCCGTCCCCACTTGTTTGGGCTAAATTGCTAGCAGTTAGCTTGTTAAGACAAATCCCAAATCATTCAACCGAAGTGATTGCAAAGAATCTCCTACGTACCAATCTGTTCTTGAACAAAACTAATGTTGGCCACCATCGACTCGCCACATTAGCAAAACAGACAGGTCATGTATGGATATGAGTTGTAGTAACAACATTTTGAAATGTATCTATTAACTTAAAAAAATCATTAAAGTATAGATTTGCATTATAATGATGTGAATTAACACAACAGATTTGATATAAAATGACTGACCTTTTAATTTTAATTGCCACCCATGTTCCATAGATTTGCATGGAGGAGAGTTGGTAATACCGCAGCCTGCCATTAAGTGGCGATAGATATATTTTGGCTTCACTTTTCAATGCGTGCGACATCGTCCATCTTTACATGCAGTCTGTGATGTGTGTGGATTTTTTAGAAGTCTGTTCATCTCTGTTGTTACTAAGCAACGTGTGCCATTGTTTGTATTTTTATGATGGATTTTGTGCAGAGAAAAACTTTCTACTTGTGTGCTGTTGTACGTAGTCCAGCCGCGTGTGCGTTATTTTAAACGATAAATACATGCAGCACTGAAGCAAGCTCACGGCGGCCGACAGATTCTCTGGAGAGAAGAAGATGATCTGCAGCGAGTGAGTGTGGAACCCGATCACAGGACATTTCGAAGAAGTTCTCGTTAAAAGTGGATGTGGCTGAACTTTGAATGGTACGGCGCTACTGTTACACATCAGCTTTGTTCTTCTCTTCAAGTGCAGCAACAACAACAGTAATAATAGCAGTCATCATCTGTACAAGTTTTTGTTTTTGCATCATTTACACATCTGCATCTAAAGCTCCGCCTCTTACCCGCCAAACAGGCGCCTTCACTTTTTGTCACACTTGTTTTAAAGACCACACAGGTTGTGAATAAATGGTCATTGTTAAACTGTGTGTTTGTGTTGTCTGTTTTACTACTCTCCAAAACAATGCCGCTCAATAGAATGACAAAAAGAGGCAAAGATCCAAAATGATCCTGACCTGTGTGACGTTTTTACATGGCTGCATTATTTAACAGTTCAGACATAACTCAGTACCGTAAAACGGGGCGATAAGTAGGGCTGCAAAGTTCTGGGAATTTTCAAAGTTGGAAACTTTCCATGGGAATTAACAGGAATATATGGGAATGAACAGGAATAAACTGGAAATTTGCAGGTTAGCCTATAACAGGGAACTTAAATGTAATTGGAAAAAGCATCTTGCAGCATAATCTTGGTTATGCAGGACTATTGAGGCCACGCCCCCTGCATGCACCGTGCATTCCTCCATCACATGGTCATAGGGAATATGTTTATTTGATTCAACATTCATGTCTTTTGTTGTTCAATTAAAGTACCACTCACAAATAAATTGGTCAGAAATGTAATTTTTTAAAAATTGTATCGAAATGTTTGCATGCACGTCTGCTTATAACAAAACAAAATATTTATATGTATATATGATAGTTTGTATAAATTACCCCAAATTTCCAGTTTATTCCTGTTAATTTCTGTTAATTCCTGTGAATTCCCATGGAAAGTTTCCAACTTGGAAAATTGCAAATTGTTCAAAAAAAAAAAAAGGTAAAAATTTCCAAAATTCCTGAGCTTAACTTCCCATGGAAATTTTCTGGAAACCTTCCAGAAACTTTCCACCCCTTTGCAACTTTAGTGACAAGGGACAAAAATTGAAAACTATTTTTTTGCCCTTAAACAATAAGATGTTTTCTAACTAAAGTTTAGTTGGTTGTTTTTTTTTTAAAGAATATTGCAATCTTTCACAATTTTCTTTGTAAATTCACTGGTTTAAGGGCAGAAGAAAACCATTTTCACTTTTGCCCCTCATCACCTCTGTTTACGGTAATTCACCAAGGTCACCTTTAAGGGTGACAGTGTTGGACAATTATTTCTTCCCCACCTAAATGTATGTCTGATCGGGATTGAACCAATGACCCTCCAAGCCACAGAGAGAATCTGTTCTTTAAGCCCTGCATTACTAGACCGTAAAAATTTCAATGCTTGTGTTTTGACATCATGTTATTGCAACTTCTACTTGTATGAAGGATTCAAATACTTCTTCCTTCATTGCTTTCAAACCAGTGACGTCATATACACAAGCACTAATCAAAGCAAACAAGCACTCATTAGAGATTCATGAACATACCCTCACAATGCCACAAAAAAAAAAAAAAATCTAAAAGGTGACAAAACTCATTCTGAATCCAGCTCGTCCCCATGTGTTATTTTGTCCATAACCTTCTTTCTTTGCATCTTTTTCCACCACTGCATGAAGCTGTGTACAATTTGGGGTTCAGTGTTTTGCCCAAGGGCACTTCAAAACACAGGGACAAATGGGAATCTAACCCACCAGCCCTTTGCAAAATGGACAAACTGAAATACAAAAACATAGCACCATAGAAAGCTAATTAATTAGATAATAATTGTTAGTAATAATAATAATATTAATCGTAAAATCATACAAATTAGTAATTTTTATTTATTTATTTGGTTCTAGTTGCAGCGGGCCTAGAAAATGGCCTGAAAAAGGAAGGGGGCCCTGTACATTTATAGATGAATAAATAAATCAGTTGAGCTCAAATTTGAACGGGTCTGGATTAGAAAAAAAAAAAACCCCCATTGTGGATGAAGATGCAAATGAGAGAGTTTTTACATTTTTTTCACAACAGTCACTATAAATGTGCACCTCTTAATGTGTGTCACAATAAAAGTAATTTATAGTAATGGCATGTGTCGAGCTTTATTGTGAAATGGTAGCTCTACCTATCCGGTGTTGGCTAACTTTAACTTTTATTGCTTTGTCCGGAACCGGAAAACGTAACGCCAGCATGGCGGACGATGCCCAACAAAGATGTAACATCTTTAAAATCTTTATTTTTCGGCGCTTTTGTTTTTCTTAGCCGAGTGTTTTCAGTCCATTAATAAACCAAACGGAGCGCCGTTGTGCTTCGAAGCGCCACGTTTGTCTGCTGTGAGCAGGACTTTGGCTTTGGTGAGTTTTGTTTTTTTGGACAGTTTCCGTCTAACGGCTTCGGGTTGATTCAGAATTTAAACCGAATTAGAGTCCGAATCCAGCTTCGCTTTTAGTTCCCTTCATGTGAGCACAAATCAGCAGATACAAACGTAAGCATCGTAGCGTCCAGGCAGGTCCACAATTATTTGGACAGGGACATACATTTTGTAAATTTTGTCTCTTCACCACAATGGAGTTAAAATTAAAACAAGATTTTCAGCTTTAATTCAAGGGGTTTAACAGAAATATTGCTTTAATCATTTAGGCATCACAGCCGTTTTTATACATAATCCCAACATTTTTCGAGATCATAAATAATTGGACAAACGGAATCAGGCCGTTGCTATTGATACGGTACCGTACGGAAACGGCGAAGTGCTATTAGTACGGCACCCATCGTTATTTAAACTACCCAACGTCACTAGTCTGGTGGCATAGCTCAACATTTCAGGACCATTGTTCATTTTATGATACAAGCATGAAATTTCTACCACAGTTAACCATTTTTCTTCTACATCTTTTTCCACCGCTGCATGAAGCTGTTAACAATTTGGGGGTCGAGTGTTTTGGCCAATAGTCAGGCGGCACAGCCAAACAATTCAGTTTGTGATAAAAGCTTGAAATTTCTACCACAGTTAGTACACACCATAAGGTTTATTTTCAGAAGTGAAGGCAAGTTGGATCTGACCTCTGAGGGTCAAAATGTAAAAATCCTCCGATCATATTTGTCTGATCGTAAAGATTCCAAAAAGGTATAGTTTGGACTATCTGTGACTGAATGTCATGGAGTTATGGGGTAAAAACAGCAAAAATGGTGACAAAGGTCAATTTCAGTTTGTACAGGGGTCAAAAGTTAAAGTTGCTCCAGTTTTGGTAAAAAAAAAAAAGTGATGCAAATTATTGGTTGAGCTAATAGGATCAATAAATGGAATCGTTTTGACTGTGTGGAATTCTTGGTCTCCAAAGTAACGGTCAAACAAGGTCAACATCCTTTGGGTTCTTTGACATATGTTTCCCCGTAACGTGATAACTAAGCGTAACAGATGGTGCAAACTATTCCTTTTAAAATCCATATTAGCTCAACCAGTAATTTGCATCACTTTTTTTTTTTTACCAAAACTGGAGCAACTTTAACTTTTGACCCCTATACAAACTGAAATTGACCTTTGTCACCATTTTTGCTGTTTTTACCCCATAACTCCATAACATTCAGTCATATAGTCCAAACTATATCTTTTAAGAATCTTTATGATCAGGCAAATAATATGGTACACTTTTCAATATGATTGGAGGATTTTTAAATGTTGACTCCTGTGTAATCCTTCATTGACCTCTCATGGTCCTCACAAGTCAAATCCAACTTGCCTCCACATCTGAACATAAACCTCATGGTGTGTACTAACTGTGGTAGAAATTTCACGCATTTTTCACAAGCTGAACAATTGTTTCTGTGCCGCCTGACCACACGGTTCATGCACAACCCTAACCTTAACCCGAACTTTTGAGCTTGAAATTTGTGTCCCTCTTTATCTCAAGATAATCACGGCAGTTTCTGATTGGATGCCATACTGTAAAAAAATAACTAAATAAAAGGAATGTGGTACCGTATCAATAGCCACTTTGTATTTGGTCATCCAATTTTACAGCCAGTTTTCTTTAGATAAGACAGTGGATGGAAAGATGAACATCTCCAAATTGCTGAATATGTTTTGGACTTTATTTACATCACTGATTTTAAAATCCAAATAGTATGATACTGTATGATAAATCTGTCTGAATTGGGCACACTGACAGATCTGGGGGTTCGGGGGTTTAAACCATGGGACTGGTGGAAACCGCTTGAGTATCATCCATGCTTACTAACATTCATCAGTATTTTTTGTGCATTTACTATAAACACGGACACCTCAAACATCAGAAAGAGAAAACGGTATAAACACCTGACTGAGACCAGAACTGACTTTTGTTCATCTCATTCCCAGCTTTCCTGTGGCTGCCCTGACTGAGAGGAATCATCAGAAGTCTTAATTATCCATCGTTAGTTGGATAAGGAGTATTAAAAAAAAAAAAAAAAAAAAAAAAAAAAAAAAAAAAAAGAAGCTCCATCCTCACAATGGATGAAGTGGCTGCAGAAATGGATGAGATGATGAGGAAACGGGGCCACTCCCCAGAATCACTCCCAGAGCCACTTTTGATCATATTGTCCCCACCGCCGCCTTTCTTAGCGGTTCCTGGTGAGCTGACTGTGCCATGGAATAAATGGCTGAAATCTTTTGAACACTATCTCGGCGCGCTCGGTGAAAACAGGCTGAATGACTCGAGCAAGTGCGTGCTCCTGCAAAACTTCCTCGGCCAGGAAGGCCAGCATGTCTACTCGACGCTAATCCACGGTGACGCCACCTACGCAGCAGCCATCTCGGCACTGACGGTTTACTTCAACTCTCAAATGCACCTGCTTAAATTTCAGCAAAGGTCTCAGAGGCCCGAGGAAACGGTTGAACAGTTTGTGTCTGCTTTGGAAGAACTGGCAAAGCCTTGCAACTATGGAGACTTAAAGGATAAACTTATCCTCAGTCAGCTGATTGAAAAATCAAAGTGCAGACAACTCAAAGAGAGGTTGTTGTTGGAGAAAGACGCTCTGACGCTGCCCAAAGCATTAGTTATTGGTAAAGAGGTGGAGTCTACTTTAAATGAGTCTCAAATGCTTGACATTCATGAGGTGAGTGTGGACTTTGGAGACGATTTCGACCTGCCTGTTCCGAGGGTGGCAAAAAGAGGGCGGCCTTGTCGCGGGGCAACTGGTGGAAAACGGAAACGGAACTCATCTAGACCCCTGGTTATGGGTAACGAGATCACATGTGAGTTGCTTGATATTCACGAAGTGAGCGTGGACATTGAAGAAGATTTAGACCCGCCCATTGTAAGAAGAAAAAGAGGAAGGCCACGGCGTGGGAAAGGTGCCACAAAAAGGGTACGGCGTTCGATTAGTGACACTCATAAAGTGCTTGTGGACACCAGAGACTATTTCAACCCTCCTGCCCCACGCGTGGCAAAACGAGGACGGCCCCGGCGCGGGAAAGGTGCAACAAAAGGGGTAAGCCGTTCGATTAGTAACACTCATGAAGTGCTTGTGGATACCAGAGACAATTTCAAACTTCCTGCCCCACGGGTGGCAAAAAGAGGAAGGCCTCGGCGCGGGGAAAGGGTTACAAAATTAAAACGTCGCTCGACTAGAACCCCAGTTAACGGTAAAGGGATGGAACGTGCTTCAAATAAATCAGACCTGCTTGATACTCACGACGCAAGTGTGGACATCGGAAACGATTTAGATCCTCCCGCTCGAAGAGTGGCAAAACGAGGAAGGCCTAGGAAGACCCCAGTTGGTACAAAAGAGATCAAATCGGATTTAAGTGAGTCTGCATTGCTTGATAGTCACCATGTCACTGTGGGCCGTGGCGACAATTTAGACCCTCCAGCTCCAACGGTGGCAAAAAGGACAAGACCTCGGCGTGGAGAACGTGGCACAAAAGTAAAATGTCGCCCTACTAGAACCCCGTCAAGCTCCTCAAGACCTGAAGTCAACTGCGACGACAGCGATGATCTACTCGACTATAGTGATGAGAATAATCAAGACTCCAGTCAGGTAGATGACGATGGGGCAACATCATTATCTTGGAAAATGGAAGAAGAGGCTGGTGATGAAGGTAGTGATGATGACGATGATGATTACGATGATAATAATAATAATGAGTTGACTTCAAAAGCGAAACAAAAGCAGCACCTTTGTCCCATCTGCGTTGGTAAGGGGTTCAGAACTGCCTACAAGCTCGCCAGGCACATGAGAACGCACACAAAGGAGAAACCATACAGCTGCCCCATCTGCTCTGTCACCATCAGCCAGTCCTATCACGTGATCCGACACTTGAGGAAGCAGCACGGCGCGGGCCAGTACGCCTGCTCTCAGTGTGGGAAGACTTTAGGCAGTTTGCTGGAGCTGAAAGTGCACAAGAAGGCCCATGCAGCCAAAGGCCTGTCATGCCCGACTTGCGACAAGCAGTTCGAGGAGAAGAGCGAGTTGGAGAATCACATTGAGTCTCATTTCAAGGTCAACCCTCGGGGGCTCATCTGCACCGATTGTGGAAAAACGTTCGGCCGGATGTACCATTTGAAAAGGCACATAGCGACCCACTGCAAATCAACAAGGGGTTTGTGTTTTCAGTGCCCCAACTGCCCGAAGAACTTCCCTTTCCTCCAGGATCTCACCAAACACCTGGAGACGCACCAAAAGGAAAACAATGGGATTTGTTCGAAATGCGACCAGACTTTCAGCTCCCAAGAAGAGCTGCAGGCCCACATGGAGACGCATGAGAAATTTTACGTCTGCACCGCCTGTGGCAAGAAGTTTAAGGTGGAGTTTGCGCTGAAGAAGCACGAGTTGTGGCACAATAAAATATGTCAGTTCTATTGTTCGCTGTGCAACAAGCAGTTCACGCAGAGTTCTCACTATGAAAAACACATCATGGCCCACGAGAGGTGGGAGACCAGGTGTCCGCACTGCGATCGCATCTTCGTGAAGCTAACGACGTTTAAGTGTCATTTGCGGACTCACATTGAAGAACGGCCGTACCAGTGCCCGTGTTGTATCGATACCTTTGAGATGAAGGAAGATCTGGACCAACACTGTCTGAAGCACAAGAAATTTAAGGAGGAGAGGCCTTACTCGTGCACTCGATGTGATTACGCCTTCACCACACTCATCGAACTGACAGATCACATGAGCTCGCATGAGGGAGAGCCGCCGCTGAACTGCCCCGTCTGCCCCAAGTCTTTCCTGAACAAGAACAAGCTGGAGAAGCACTTGAGCATCCACACAGGTGAAAGGCCTCACCTCTGCTCCCTCTGCGGCAATGGCTTCCCCAACGCCGCCAGCCTCAAATTACACGCACGCATCCACACGGGAGAGAAACCCTTCCAGTGCTGCGAGTGCAGCAAGAGTTTCCCGTCGATGAGCGCGCTGCAGCGGCACAGCAGGCGCCACATGGCGGAGCAGCCCAGATACCCGTGCCCTGAATGCGGGCGGACCTACTGTCGCATGACGGAGCTGAGGAAGCACCAGAGGAATCACACGGGGGATAAACCGTACGCCTGCACGTGCTGCAGCAAACGTTTTACCACTAAAGACAAGCTTGTTGTCCACATGAGGGTCCACACGGGGGAGAGACCATATTCCTGCCCCCACTGTGAACAGACATTTACTCAGACTGGCGACAGAAACAGGCACATAATTAAATGCCACTAGTTAGATTTCACAGCGATACTAGCGGCTGTAAAGACGTGCATGTTGCTTTTGAAGGATTTCACTAGTTGTTTTATTATGTTTGTGTTTGTAGGGTTGGGGTTTTGGGGATATATTTTATTTTATATCTGCTTCTGCTTATCAGCACTATGTTAGAATGAACAGCCTGCACTTAGACATTTGGGATGCCTTAAATTGCAATGCGTCATTGATTAGGAGCTATTTTGTGAATGTTTTTAAGTACAAAAGTAATATGGTGACGATACTAAAGCCTCTCTAAAGTGCACGCATCGCAGTGGAATCAGAATTAAGAAATACTAACGGTCTCTGTTTTTGAACTTCTATCTGTCTTATTAAGTATTGTGAGCATATCTGCAACCTTTATTTATTATTGTGGTAAAGTGGTGAAGAATTTGTCACATTGAAAATTGAACTGTAATCTGTGTGTTTTGACCTTGTGCACGGTGTGTGTGTGTGTGTCCCTCAGACGAACAAATTTCATTTTCGTGATCACAGTGTCTCATGCAGACAAATGTGTGTGTGTGGAAGCATCACTGTTGATGCAGGTGGTTCTGAATATTCTCTGTCATGGAATATAATGCAATAGAGCCGCAATGATTGATTATGAAAATAATCATTAGTTGCGGCCCGATAATACCATCCAGGACACCGCCTCCTCAAAGTACATATCATTTTCATTCATCTTTGAGTTGAATTAACATTTGTTTGACATTTTTATTCAAAATTTCACATAATATTGATGCAAGGCTGCTGTTATATTGTAGACAATTTCCATTAAAATCAGTGTTTTTATTTTATTTTTTCTCCTCATGCCAGGTTCCAGTCCAGTGTTTTAATTTAGTTTGATTTGAGTGCACGAATGCAGTTGTGTTTTCAGTCCTGTCCGTCAAACTCAAACACTCTGATCCAGTTTGTATCAAACTTGGTTCAATGGATGAAGATCAGATAAAGACAAAGTTATTTGCTTATGGGAAGGTTTGGTCACGGCTCAAGATCAGAGAACGGTTAAAGTTTATGTCTCATGTCGACACTTAAACACAGTCGGGGCTGAAGATGACACTGCTGCCACGTTACTGTTTGGGTGTGAGGAAATGATTCCACCTTCTCGCAAAGTTTCATAAACATCCAGTCCAAGTTACATCGAGTGTCTTATCATTTTCAAAACGTACTTTTTTTTTTTTTAGTCTTATCATTTCAGGCAATTATAGTAATGTATACCATCCACTGTGTGTCTTGGTCTCCCCTGGTTCTGTGACATGAGGAATGGCTGCAACATGTTTTCCTACATTCTGCTTCATAGTGTGGTATGGTGCGTACTCCCACACGATTTTTATGCTGAAATTTATTTATTTTTTTCCCGGTTTTGGCTTCATTCGGGGCCAGACTGTCAGAAAATGATGTGGTTCAAATTTTCAGACCCCTCCCTCCCTTCCTGGGGGGGGGGGGGGGTGGGGGGGGGGGGGGGGGCGTTTCCGTTTTGGCCCCCTCAAAACTAACTATGCACCTATTTCCACCATTTGTCAGCCAATTTTCATAATG
>OMMV01175925.1:0-10897 GCA_900302635.1 Chatrabus melanurus | reverse complement strand
GGGAGCCAAGCTCCCTTGTTGTGCCAAGTTGAAACCCATCCAGTGTTTGATTAAAACAGAATAAACAGTTGTGGAAAAAGTTCTGTTTCGTTGTGGCACAGGCAGTTCTTCATTAAATTGACCCTCTCACAAAATTTACCCGAAGAACCCTGAAATCAGGAATGCGTTATGTCAACAAGAGCCTTCACGAGGACAGATAAGCAAGATTGCGTGGGTCTCACTGTTCTGAACAGTTGTAGATATAATTATTTAAAGCACATTACGAACAACAATGGCCTGTAACGTGAGGATAATGAGACGCCTGCCATTACCCATCAACACACTGAGCGATAAGAGCCTACACACCCTACTCTCTCCAGAGGTGGCACATCACAGCAGATGTTGAAGAAATATCTTGCTTCTCATATACCTGTTAGTCCTGGCCAGATGCACACACATGGTTGCAGTGATGTCTGACAGGTGCACCACTGTTCTTTGTCTTTCCTGTGAAGGAAACAAACACACATGCACATCAGCAGAGAGGCAGGTGTGAATGGACAGGTGTGTGAGGAGAGGACAGCTGTGAGGAAAAGTGTGAGTGGGCAGGTGTTCCATTAAAGAGATCGACGGTGGAAGAAAGACAGCAAGTATCAGATTGATCTTCTTATAATAATAACTGTAGCAGAACAATATGATATGAGAGAAAAGGTAGAATACACATCAAAACAAAGTAAAACAAAGAGGAGCGCGCAAAAGCGCGAGGAGGAACCGTGATACTGACATTTTTGCAGCAAAATATCAAATTTCAGTTCATTTTAATGGGAATTGCCACAATATGTGTATTTGTATAGATTTGTTGAACTACAACACACAAATTCACATTGACACCCAATTACAGTACAAGGTATGTTGATACTGCCGACCTTTGAAGTAAGGAAAGCAAGCAATGTTCAAATTTTAGTTCGGTATCACACATGGAAACCTTTTTATGTATCCATTTTTTAAATCTTGGTTTAACCAAGTATGAACTACTCCAAAAAACACAAAGAAACTTTACAGATAATTACACACGAGACTGAACATTGACTTATTGTCCAAGTAGTGACCAAGCTAGCTAGCAAGTAAGCTAGCCCAGCAACGTCACTGCAGTGGCTGACTAAGCGAGATAGGCTGTCCAGTTAGCATGCAGCTTCCTCAAAAACCAGCTTGATGAGTGTATTTGCGAGCAGTTCTTTTATTAAATATGTTCATTGTGTAGTTTTAGCCCAAGAAGTTTGTGACATGCAGAGCAGGTAGCTCTGTGGGATAAGGACTTTGGGTACCAATATGTAGACCTGGGTTTGATTCCTGGTCATGCTCCCTGTCTGTGTCCTTGGACAAGACACGTCATCTGCATTGTCCCTGTCCACCCAGCTGTAAATGGGTACCAACCTTAGTTGGGGAAGTAACCTTCGTCAGACTGGCTTCCCATCCCGTTTCATGCTACGGAATCTGGGGATAAGAGTCAACGGGCCTCGGGGCCTATATCGGACTTACGTCTTTCTTTGTGACTTGAATAACACATTTACCTTTGCAGTTGTGATGTCAGATTTTGTGTAGTTATGACAACACAATAGCTGTGGCAAGGCTGTACGTCAATCCCTGTGTGGCTGCAGTCTTAGACAGATTTAGACCCTAAAGGTGTGTATCTATTGTCATTGTTTTGAGTTCTGTACGCCGCATTGAACGCACCATTCACTGAAATTTCTCCATCCAGGTTTTTAATCTTTGGTCTCGTTAGGAAAGTTTTGTTGCACAATTCTGGAAATTCTGACACTTGTGTTATTAGTGTTAGCGTCTCCAAAGCACTCATCAGCCCACTCAACCTCTATTGGCTGCACATACAAAGATCAGAATGGTTAAAGTTCAACAAAATGGAACTTTCCATGCAGCACATCACCATGGTGCACACTGTATTCCTCCAGACAAAACTGTCACAGTGCGCCACATCCACAATAAAGGAGTGGACATGCACAAAATATGTATTTACTGTAATAATGTGTTTGAAAGCAGCATATTGGAAGAATGGTAGGCAGTTTTTCCTCACCACTGTTGCCATTGTGCTTGCTCAGGGGGTGGGTACGGTTAGACCTTACTCTTGTGAAGCACCTTGAGGCGACTATGTTGTTATTTGGCGCTATATGAATAAATTGAATTGAATTAAATTGAATTGAATTGTGAGCACCATGTCAGACGTACAACACAAATATGAATGAATTGTGATTAGAAAGACAGCTTTAAATGTACGTAAACAGAAAGACATGGATTGACACTGGAGAAAGTAGGAGTTTTGAGCCCAAATCAGAAATTAGTGAGTACGTTTGAGCAGCGCAACGGCGATGCTCGGCATTGATCCATCGAGGTTGTGTCAGGGGGAGATAAGGCCTGGCTATCCCCAGAGAACTGCCATCGGCACGGGGGAGAAAGCTACAGGAGGATGAAGAGGGGGGGAGGAGGTCTCTGGTCAGCTAATGGATGGAGGAGGCTGGGCAGGGTGGGACGGGAGGAAAGCTGATCTTGACCTACTCGCCAACTTTAAAACAAGGAACATTTGTTTTTCTTTTTCTTTCTTCCACCTTAGATTTTTAATTTGTTATTTTGTGACTGTCATAAACAAACAAACAAACAGTATTGTTCAAATTGGGGATAAATGTCCATTTTCGTTAGCTTCTTTCAAAGATGCAACTTATGCCATTTGTCCCCAGTTTGATTACACTGTGTTTTTAAGACCATTTCTGTGCAGAAGTTGCACTCAAATATTGACAAGGAATTACGTATTTTCTTTTGACACAGCCTGAGTGAATGTTGTCACCATGCTGGTAAAAACCATAAAGTGCATATTGGTGCATTCTATTTGTACTCGGAGGTCAGAATTTCCCAGTTACGCCCCCCCAGGAACGCCCCTTGAAGTCAGAATTCCAACTCGTCAACTCGTTCGAATCCCACACACCCCGAGTTCACAATCCAAGATGGCTGCTCCGAGCCCCAACAGTAGTGAAACCTGTAGTTTTTAATAAATTGTACTACCCTACTGCTGTCTGTGGACATGTTGCTATGGAATTTTTATGCGTGAAATACCGCAATGTGTTGTTTATCAACTGGTGCTGCTAATATTGGCTAACCTGGTAGATGTTGCTAACAACAATGACTGGCTACACTGCGCTACAAACTGAGAAGTAAATTAAAACACTAATTTGACTTCTGCACATCTGTTCTCTTCCATGAGGTCTCTTTGGTGGACCACATATTTTTTGTAGCACTCTGTACTCCAAAATCTTGATTTTCTGACTTGCAGTGCTGTGTGGAAACTGGAACGCATCTGTGATATCACCCCAAGGTTATCTGAAGAGCGGGTTTGAAAGGCCAAATGGGGCAGCTCCATATGTCACCATATTGGTAGTGCCTAACTCTGTCTAACTCCCCCAGTCAACCTATAAATTAGTAAAGAGGTGCAGCATGGGCAAGACCGGAGTGATATGGGCGGAATGAATGAAGCCCGAATACGTTCCCCATCTCGTAGTTCCCAAACAAGCTAAGGCTAACAGGCTAACTTTGGTTCGGTTGTTTGATTAATGTATATGTTTGCAGACTGGCCAGTGGTTTTCACACTGGGTGGCTTGGGGCAGGTATAACAAAGCATGGCCGGTGTCGGATAGAAAAGTGACCCCCATGGAAAAGTGACCCACGGGTCACTTTTCTATTTTAGGATAATTGCATGGCACATGTTTCAGGTTTTAGCTGCTTTTTTAAACACCAAGGGAGGCATAATCCAGTCTCCTTACATTGATTGCACAAGTTTTGGAGGGAAAATTAACAATCTGTCTGTTTTTCTCCCTGTCAGGTTTCTCAACACTGTCTTTGGCAGACCAGATGAGTTTACTGCAGAGTGCATGGATGGAGATCCTGATCCTGCGTGTCGTGTATCGCTCACTGTCCTTTGAAGACAAGGTTTGTTTCTCAGGATTTCTGAATGATTTGCCCCTCATATAACAAATCACAGGACACACATTCATCTACTGTTTTCCTCTTTAGCTGGTGTATGCTGAGGACTACATAATGGACGAGGACCAGTCTAAGCTGGCTGGACTTCTGGACCTGAACAATGCCATCCTTCAGCTGGTCAAGAAATACAAGTCTATGAAAATGGAGAAGGAGGAATTTGTCACTCTCAAGGCCATCGCTTTGGCTAACTCAGGTGTGAAATCCTTTACTGTAAGAGCTTAGGATGCTGGTGGTGGCTGTTTTACATTTCTCACAGTTTGCACTCATTTTAACTCAAATTGAAACCGAAAACTGTGCAGCATATAAGCAAAAATTCCTTATGATCAGTCACAGATAAAAACATGCCCATACACACATTAACACAAAGTACACACGCAGGCACGCACACCTTCCCACCCCCACACCAAGTGGCGATCCCTTTTACAATTAGCATAGCCGTCTCTTCAGATGCCTGTTAAATAAGGTGAAATCATTAGAACCTAAAGTCTGTCGATAAAGGCCCTTCTCTGATGTGTCCAGCTGCATCGACAGCTGACTGACACACACGCACACGCGATCAGCGCACACACGCCTTTCTCCTCCCATGACCTGTCTTTTGAACTTTGTCTTGGAAGCCAGCCAGCTCTTCAGTAGTCTTTAATTACAAGAGGGAAGCTGTCAATACAATGTGTTTAAATGGGAGAGCTTTGAATACGAAGGGAGGGGCCTTTTGTTCTGATTCTGACATCAACAACACACACGGGCAAACACACAGACACATTTACACACAAATTAACTCGTACACCTTCTCGCAAACATGCCAGTTCATCATACACGTGCAGTATACAGTGGTGTGTGTCCCCTTCACGCTCGGGTCCTCTACCAGAGGCCTGGGACTTTGAGAGTCCTGCACAGTATCTTAGCTGTTCCGAGGACTGCGCTCTTCTGGACAGAGATCTCAGATGTTGCAATTAGAATCTGCTGGAGCTGTTCTCCCAGTTTGGGGGTCACAGCCCCAAGAGCTTCTATTACCACTGGGACCACTGTGGCCTTTACCTTCCACATCTTTTCTAGTTCTTCCTTCAGCCCCTGGTGGTCAACAGGGAGCAGAAAACCAACCAGGTGCTGTCCAACCAGGTGTCCAACCAACCACAACCACGTGGTTGGACAGCACCTGTTTGCCTGTCTGGAACTTGAAGTCTCACAGCACCTTAGCTCTGCTGTTTTCAAATACTTTTGGTGGTGTTCCCCACTTGAACTTTGGTACTTCCAGTTCGCATATGGCATAGATGTTCCAAAACACGATCCCAACAGACGCTAGTGCATATAGTTATTTATGAGCCACCATAGGGGGCACATGACTCGGTTTGCCCTTTTTAGCCAAGGTTGGCAGACACCTGTACTTCCGCTTTAAAAAGACATCAAATACTTTTACAAAAGATAAGACAAGGACAAACTAAATTAAATATAATTAATACTTCCCCTGCAACACAACCGCATCCCGCCAATTTTACTTCTCCTGTGGTGGAACACACAGAACATCGTGCTGCTGCCTGCCGCTGCTCCGGCTTCACACGCATATGTAAACAAAGCCGTTGTCCTCCTCAATATTTCACAAGTTCAACGTGACGTTCAATAAACATACGGTAGCCATCATCACATTTGTTTTCCTTGAGTCTTTCATTTGTCCAACTACAGTCACGTAAGCAAAGACATCGCTAATCCCGTTTCCAGAGCACAGCTTTTCCATTGAGATCGTGAAAAGAGCCATCTGCTGTCATCACTCACCGTCTTTTTGTCTCTGACTCTTCATGGTCACACTTTCCCAAAACAGGATAAAATTGGGTGGCTTTCTTGGCAAGACTCACAAGCTCCCAGTGTCGTTTTCCACAAGACGGAACACCCCTTTCGGCGAGAAATTTTTTTCAGTTGTGGCACCGTCATTTTCTTGGAATTCTTCACGATCATCCATGGTTAAAGAATGTAGTGATAACGCACGCGGAAAACTACCGCGCTCGTAACACACGTAGAAATATTGGCTATTTTCCCGGCACTGCGATACAAAATCCACACTGTAGATGCAGCTACGAGAAGTGCTTCTATTGGCTGAAATCTCGCAAAAGGTCACAAAGCAATGCATTGTGGGTCAATTTTGCCTATTTGCAAAAAGGTCTTGGTTGTGCCTCTCAGTGTATGCTGTCCCAGCTTGCACCTTGCACTCTAACACTATGAGCTGGACTGTCTGTCTCACGGGCATCTTTGCACAGCCTGCACCTTGGGTCCTGTCTGCTTTTATAATTATTACAAATGTTACTCTGTAACATAGCCTGGATCCATCTATACCTACAACTAGTTGCTCTTCTGATAGTGTCATTGTTTCCTGGTTGATCTGCAAAAACTGCAGAAACTGTGTTTAAAGATCATCTGCGAACCGTTTTTAGTAGCGCTTTAGTAGAGTAGCTGCACAAACTTTTTCCATAACGTGCATTTTAACATGCTTGGTGTGGCGACACAAATCTTAGACTTCCGCAATGCAATTGCTGTGCCTTGAAATATGTCAAATTAGTGGCCAGACATGGACTTATAGCATTTGTTTATGCTCCAAATTAGCACAGATGGCAATACTGGGGAGGGTAATGTGTCCAACTGACGTAAGCGTAGATGTAGTGTTAATCTGTAGCAGAAAAAGATGTGCTGTAACCCCTTAAAAAAAGCTCAAATCCACTTGCATGTTTCTTGCTCAATGAATGTGAAAATATATCCACATAAACCAAAGAGCATTTTTCTACTGAACACCTCAGCGCTTAAAAAAAGTCATTTTTGGAATTGCTATTCTTTTACACTGATTGAAATTGAAACAGCTGACACCAAAAATAAGAACTTTGCATCATTGGCCAGACTCTCCAAATGCTCTTCAAGACAACAGAATGCTAGCATTAGCATTTTGAAGGGCACTGACACTAATTAATTCACATAATGCTAATCGTCTGCATTAATGAAGCCAAGCCTTAAGAAATGTTAGCAAACGTGCCCCACATGTAAAGACAGCTAAAGTAGCCACGGGAAACAACAAGCACGTGCATGCGTACGCGCGCGCGTGAACGTACATCAATGCATTGTGTGTTACACTGATGTGTGAGCAGCCGTGCGCGCTCATTAACGTGTGCCGAGTGTGTTGCGGGTGACAGCGCGGCCAGTATTCGTGTCCACCACCTTAAATACTAAATACATTATCTTCATCTGAAAACTAAGTCACTTATTGCATTGTGTTGAAATTGTGTTTCTTATATGTTGTACTTCAGAAGCCACTCGTGAGAAACGTAATATTAAAAAGGAAAGCTGAATTGTGATTGCGTTTGTTGTTACATTTTTGTACATATGTATTACTGGCTTGTTACTTTCACAGCACTATGCTTAACTTGCTGTGTTATCACTTTTTAGGAATATAAGGGGTAGTTCAATTAAAATTAGGTCTGCTTGATTATGGCAAAAGTCATAAACACAATTATTTTTGCCAAAACTGAAATCGCAATTATTTAACATGATTACTCGTTGACTTTCGAATCATCCTGCCATCATTGAATTTTTTTTTTTTAAACTTGCGTTTTAACAGTGGATTTTATTTCAACATAACTTTAAATATCAGTGAACTAGAAAACAAAAATAAAAGGAAGAATATAACTCCTGGCCAAAGTAAAGAGGTGGCGCGTGGGCGAGACCGGGGTGATGAAGTCGGAGCGCCCCCTTCCCTTCCATCCCGCCAAGCAAGCTAACAAGCTAACAGGCTAACTTTGGTTTGGGTGTTTGATTAACGCACTGGGCGGTGGTTTTCATAAAAGGTGGCTTGGGTGTGAGCTTTAAAAATTGTGACCGGCATATTGCTTCAGTAACCGTGGACCAAACATCATCAAGCTTTCAACACCTGCTAATTAGTGCTAACAGTGCTAACATACACATTAACCCATACTAAAATTTCCCACAATGGAAATACCAGAGCAGCGACTTTTTAGGTGGTCCGTTAGTACAGTTAACTGCACAGCAAGCCATATTATCTCAGATATTTGTAATAAGATGGTCAGAAAGGAAAAACACGGCCGAGTCCACAGCAGCTAGCAGCCACCGGTGCTAGCCTAGCCGAGTCTTCCGCCAGCAGCGGCCGTTCGACACACAGACATCGGAGGTTTCTGCTTGGATTTATCACACATGGCAAAAGGGAATAGAGCAAAACAATTGTTTTAATTCTATTACATTATTTTTGTGATTTCTGGAAGCCAAACTTTGCGTAATCGCCCAGCATTGTTCAGAATACAGTATATATAGATTGATCCTATTCATTACTGTTGCTCTCCACTCAGTACAAAAGTCATCAAGCATCCGGATGAATAGATGACTCACTCTTATTTATACCAGGAAAAAGTGGAAAAATTGAGAAGTGATGGAAGCTGAGTTTTCTATTGATTCCTATAGAATCCAACCCACAACTGGCCTTGTTCTGCATACTGATACCTGCATTATACTCTATAGATCCAACTCTGTGTGTTTGATTGCATCCGTGTGTCTGTGAAGCTGTGCACACCTAAGTAAGTGTGCGGGGCTGCATTCCCATATTTTGCATGCAAATTTATTCTGCACACTATAAGTGTTCACTTATTGTAAACGTGTGTTTGTGTGGTTATAGGTCGAGCTGCTGTGCATGTGTGGGTAACACTTTTAACCCCGTCTATCCATTGTTAGTCTGATGGATGGTGCAACCGTGAGTAGAAAGGAGGCCGTAAGAAATATTTGGTTTGATCAAAAGTCAAACCGCTCTGTTATTACCTCCACCAACAAAGGTTGTGTGATCACTGGTGTGTGCTTGTGTGTCAGCTAGATATCTCAAAAAGACATGAACACATTTCAGTTCAATTTGATCAAGAGGTAGTTCTTGGGGAAAGGAAGAGTTGATTCAATTTTGAAGTAGACGTGCATGCAAGATGATTCTAAATTAATATTTCTATAATCATGGATTGCCAAATCATTTGTATTTTGGTGAAACAGCACAGCCACCTGTTATTTAACTTTGTTAAGGACAGAGAAATAGGTAAGCGCTGTTTGAGTGCCCTCTAGCTGTGTATGTGGTGTGTTGTGATGATTGATGTGTGTTTTGTGATGATTGCATGGACACATTTGACATGTTGGGCCCTATCTTCCACCCGGCACAAAGCAGCACACAGCACAGCATTGTCATTCCAAGTGTACATCTAAGACACTTGTCATTTTCACACCCAGTGCACATATCGTGGATATAGTGAGTAGAATTACACTCATCTGTGTGGTCAGGCAGAGTGCTGATCAGTTACAATTGTGAGGCAACAGAAAGTGACGACACTATAGACCACCAAAAACCTGGTCTGAAGTTGAGCACAGATTTGCTCTTGTATAAACAAGCCCCATCCTCCGGTGCTGAGAAATGAAGCCAACGTGGAAGTGCCAAATGTTGCAGTTCCTTGAATAGCTGCAAGAGAATGGTTCCAAAAGCGAGTCACTCCCCGTATATGCCCATGTTAAATTGGCCAGCTTTACAGCAGAAATAAACATGTTTACAGCCTGCTGCAAAAACAGTTTTGCTCTCTATAGCTAGTTTCCCTGTTCATGACAACTGTACAGGGGATGAATTTTTTTAAAAACTCATTGGTTTAAGCTATTTTAAGCTATAATGTTATGAATAATTAGGGGAGTGGTCACTTTGAGTGACAGCTAGTGTGTGCTGGCGAGCCGTGTCCAGGGCCCTGCTAGCAGAGGCCACTGCTAGCAGTGGCTGTTAGCTGCTCTGGACTCGACTGTTTGTCCTTGTGGTTAATTGTACGAAGGGACCATCTGAGAAGTCAGTGTTCCAGTATTTCCATTGAGTGAAATTTCAGTATTATTTCATTTGTATGTTAGCACCATTAGCAGGTATCGAGAGCTTTGTGAGGTTAGCTCCACTGTTACTCCACTGTTACTGTGGCAATATCAGGGCTCTCAAGTCTCACGCACGGGGCGTGAGACACACGCATTTCAACCAGCTCACACGCCACACTTTGTATTTCTCACGCAGAGAAACTAGGACAACGCCCACCACTTTTTTTTTTTTAACTGTCCACGAGATGCAGACATCAAGTGGATTTCCCGCAATGTGCAGAAGGAGCTTTGCACCATCCAATAAAAAAAGAAATATAGCTGCCCAACAGCCAATCAAAAAATAGCATTGTTGTATCCGGGTAAGTTTAGGTGATCCCGCTATCTCCTAAAAATTACATTTTTTAAGCCGCACGAGAGAGAGAGAGAGAGAGAGAGAGAGAGACATACACACAGAGAGACACAGCCCGTCATGGACGTTTTTTTTTTAAACTTTCCCCTTAACACAAATCAATAAATATTCCAATAATTGCAAGTCAATAATTACTCAATACGATAAATATCTCCATAACATACAATGCTGTGAAAAAAATTGTGCCCCCATGAGCTTTTATACATTTTAATTTTTTTTATGACAAACTAAAAATGAAATTCAGGCTTCTTTATAATAAAATTTCTAAAATTATGCTGTTTAAACTCACAGTGAAAACAAATCTCTACAATGTGACATAAATAAAATAAAAATATCAAACCCAAAACAATATTGTGAATAAGTATGTGCCCCCATTAGTATAACACAAATAAATCATCACTTTACAGCCAGTTTTCTTTAGACAAGTCGGGGGATGGATACATGACTGGGTTCACAATGCACTTACACTACTTGTGTACACAATAAAACTGAATTAAAAACAACCATTGAACAAACAAAAATAAACACAAGTGGAAAAAAACAAAATTCACATTACTGCTTCACACTATGACGTTTGGGCCAACGCGGACGAACGTATTTGCAAACGTC
>OMMV01175919.1:0-10022 GCA_900302635.1 Chatrabus melanurus | reverse complement strand
ATGGGTGTCTTGGTGGCTTCCCTCACTTGTCTCCTTCTTGCACGGTCACTCAGTTTTTGAGAACTGCCTACTTGACACAGGTTTCCCATACAGTACCACACTGTTTGTGTTTCTTAATAATTGATGTGAATGAAGTCCAAGACATATTCAGTGACTTGGAAATGTTCATGTATCCATCCCCCGACGTGTCGAAAGAGAACTGGCTGCAAAACTGATGATTTACTTGTTATACTAAAGGGTGCCTTTACTTATGCAACCCGTCATTTTGGTTTAGATTTTTTTTTAAATTTATATCAAGTTGTAGAGATTTGTTTTCAGTTTGAATTCAAAGAGGATAATTTTAATATAGAGAAGCCTGAATTATTTTTTGTGTTCTTAATGGCATAAAGAAATTAAAATATGTAAAAGACCAAGGGGGTGAATACTTTTGCAAGACAGTGTATGCATTTAAAAGTACACTTTCAGTGCCTAATATACACCTGTTTTTAATTCACACATACAATACACAACTGCTACAACTAACAATAGTAATAGTTTAACAACATTTACCCTTCTGACACACACAAGTGCAAATTTAGAAATAACACAGGAGAGAGGCTGCTGTCCTGCAGATGGCGCTATTCTCCTCCTTTTTCTGAATGTTGGACCATCATCTCACTGTTTATTTTGTTTAACAAGGAAATGATCCATTTTTAATCATGCTAGTATACCAAAGCAAACAGAATAATAATTAGCAGCTAGATTACCGTAAAGGCCTCCTCACGCCTTCTGCGTTCACTGTAATTCAAATTCCTGCAAAAATATCAGTTATTTGGTGCATTACACATTAAAATTGGTCAAAAATTGATGAATGAAGTTTTTCCCCGGGGACCTATTCACAGAGGGCGCGAACGTCTTTTTAGCGACACGAAACATTTGTTGTTTGTTGCATTTTGTTGTGCAAAATACACTAAAATTTTAAACGGCTGTGAAAACTATCACACGATATTCCACACGATCAACACTTGTAAAGTGCGAAAATTAGAACGAGTTGTTTCCAAACAACAGGCCTCGCGTAAATAAAAATATAAGCAAAACTTTCACACTCCAGGTAATATCTATACATTATTACCCGCTGTCCGTGCACGTCCGCCGTCTTTTGACAGTTCAAAAACGTCTCTGGAAAGTCGGCCGTTTTGAAGCCTCCTGACTGCGTTGGCTGATGAACGTCTGAGGCAGCACGAGCTCAACATTTAGTTAGTGCATAGCAACAGGCCATGTGGACGCCGGCCATGCAGTCAGGAGGCTTCAAACGCATTCGTTTTGTGTTATGTGACTGGCATAAACTTGCTTTGTAATCCCTGTGCAGTGTTTAAAGAATATCTCATGGGTGCTACGGAAACCGGGGGGGGGGCGCCGTAGGACTGGATCAGTCAGAGAATGATGGTCATAGGACTAAAATAGGACTGTGAATGGTGAATGTCACTTTTCTGGTGGGATTATGGTGAGTCTTCCTTAACTTCCTTGGTCTGTGTGTGTGGGGGGGGGGCTACAGCCCCTTGAAGCACCACCCTTGAGCCGCCTATGTCTTAGGAAAGCTACTTCCATGTTTTCATCACATAAACACTGTTGTCATTTGGATGTAATTTCAATGACTGCTTTTTGACGTGTTGCTGTTGAAGATTCAATAGTCTGGAAAGCCGTCTTGGGCTTGTTAGAGGTCATCACGTCTTCCTTCCCCCATCAACAAACATCAGAGAGACGGGGCCGTGCAGAGCAGACTGTTTTCTCAATGTCAGCCTCGATATTACTCACACAAATAATTTTAGTCTCGTCACGCAAATGCGCGCAGATGCAGCTTGGCTCACATGTGCATTTTGTCTTATCTCCCTCTGGCTCCAGCCTCCATGCAGCTGAACAAAATGCTGACAGCTCGGTGAGGGTCTGAAAATGAACGCCTCCTCATGTGGACCCCGGCGCTCAGGATATGACCTCTGGGCCAGCTGTAACTGGCTGCATCCTCTCCGTAGCGGGACGTCAGTGGACGGCACGCTGCTGCTGCCAACCTTCTCCACAGCGGCCAAAGTCCGAGTGATTATTACCTTCATCCTGTGTGGAATATCGACCGTCTGCAATTTGGCCGTGCTGTGGGCAGCCGTCAGCCACAAGCAGAAATCTCACGTCCGAGTGCTCATCATCAACCTGACTGCGGCCGATCTCTTGGTCACCTTCATCGTGATGCCTGTGGACGCCGTGTGGAACATTACAGTCCAGTGGCTGGCCGGCGACCTGGCCTGTAGGTTCCTGATGTTCCTCAAGCTGCAGGCGATGTACTCCTGCGCCTTTGTCACGGTGGTGATCAGTCTGGACAGACAGTCGGCCATCCTCAACCCTTTGGCCATCAGCACGGCCCGGAAGAGGAACCGGGTCATGCTGACGGCGGCGTGGACGATGAGCACCTTGTTGTCAATCCCTCAGGTACACGCAAAAGTTGGAGCATTAAAATCTGAGTCAAATGCTTCTTTACTGGTTTTAACTCTTAGTGTTACTTCAACACTCTTGGTGTTAAAACCTTGCACAGCGTCCTATAGTAACACCATAAGTGTCAAAAAGTTACCACTGTTCAAGCGTTAATAGTTTAACATGGTCAAAAGGGCAACTTTAACTGAGTGATATAGTTCAGGGGCCCAGGCAGGTTTTTGGTACCACCTAAGGTGAATAAACAACACTTACAATCCAGCCTCAGTACACCATGGCCGACACAAACACACTAAAATGTATGATAGCCATTCCAGAGTGGTAGGGGTCAATGAAGGATTACACGGGGGTCAAAATTTAAAAATGCTCCAATCATATTGAAAAACATATCATATTATTTGTCTGATCATAAAGATTCAAAAAAGGTATAGTGTGGACTATCTATGACTGAATATTATGGAGTTATGGGGTAAAAACAGCAAAACGGTGACAAGGGTCAATTTCAGTTTGTACAGAGGTCAAAAGTTAAAGTTGCTCCAATTTTGGTAAAAAGTGATGCAAATTACAGGTTGAGCGAAAAGGGTTTTAAAAAGGAATAGTTTGCATCATCTGTTCTGTTCAGTAATCACGTTATGGGGTATCATATGTCATAGTGTCCAATGGACGTTTACCTTGTTTGACCGTTGCTTTGGAGACCAAGCATCCAACACGGTCAAGACTACGTGAGTTCAGAGCGCGCCGACCTTCACATGCATTCTCTGGGTCAAATCGGTGGTGGGGGGGGTTCAACTATAAGTGAGTGCCTGAAAACTACAGTACCAGTACCCACAGTACCAATTTGGTCCTTGAGGACTGGTCTCTTGTTCAACAAAAATTGTTCGTTCTATCAGTTGTGTGTTGCATGTGTGTAATAACAACATGTTAAATAGGAACTTAAAATGAATACAGTCTCTGTCACTCCACTACTATCATCATGCCTCCACCAAGACAAAAACATATCTGGAGCTGCCAGTGTCCCAGCATCACAGAGGCGAGGTCTTTGTGTGGCTACAAAATGCAAGCTTGCAGTTCCATTAAGACAGTAAATGTCCTGACAGACTGTGGCGTATTTTGAGGACAGGATGCACACCCTCCGATTGGTGCTCGATCTTTGTGCAGAATCTCAGGTCGCGTTCAAAAGGCAACATGTTTGCACAGCGTCTTCAACTGTTTACTGCCGCACTATGTGTGCATGACAGCTACGGTATGGATTTTTGATCTGAGATGTGATGTAATCGAATGCAGCAAAGCTCCCGAGCAGCGCACCTTTACTTTGATCATAAATCAAACATCCTGCGCTGGCACCAAGAGTGCGCACTGTGCACAAATTATGCTGCTACAGGATGAGCCGACATGAATATTTAGGGTTACTGGGCTGTTTGATCAAACCACAATACACAGTTCCATCATTTTTGGACAAAACCATTGAAAATGAGTCAGAATTTTAGATTTAATTTTAAGGAATTTACACCCAAATTAAATCATTTACACACTTTTTGTGTGTGATACAATATTTTGAAGAGACCAAATGTAATTGGACAATTGGTTGCTCGGTTGCTATATTTATTGTATTTACAAGTGCGGAGATAAAAGGTCTGCATTGATTTCAAGTGTTTTCAATTTGTAGCTGTTATGTAACTGTTAATATGACATCAAATAGCTGTCAGAGCCATGAAACGAGTTTTCATCAGGCTGAAAAACTAAAAACATGGTCATCATCAACATCAGCTGTGGCCAAACTCAAGTGCTGGTACATTTTCAAAAAGAAATAACTCACTGCTGAGGGATATATGGAACGATGGGGGACACATAGTCAATGGGCCTGCAGCCAAATTTTGACCTAATCTGTATCACCTAAGGTGGTAAAAAGACACAATCTAGTCTCAGTGCGCCATGACCTACACAAAAAAGTATGATAAACTTCCTGGAGTGGTGGCTATAACTAGGTGCTAATTGAGGATTACACAGGGATCAAAATATAAAAATGCTCCAATCATATTGAAAAATATACCACATTATTTGTGATTTAAAAAAGAAGAAGCATGGTTTGTACTTTCTATGACTTAACATTATTGGGTTATTGGGTAAAACAGCAAAAATGGTGACAAAGGCCAATTTCAGTTTGTACAAAGGTCAAAAAAGTTGATCCAATTTTGGTTAAAAATAAATAAATAAATAAAAAAGCCAAATTAGTGGTGGTGCTAATAGGAATTTTAAAAGGAATAGTTTTGACTGTTTTGAATGCTTGGTCACCAAAGTAAAAGGCAAACAAGGTCATTGATCCTTTGACCTAGGATCTATTTTGCCACATAAAGTGATACCTAAGCATAACGGATGCTACAAACTATTCCTTTTTAAAACCCGACTAGCTCAACCAGTAATTTGCATAATTTTTAATGAAAATTTGAACAACTTTTTTGACCCCAAACAGAAATAGGTCTTTGTCACCATTTTTGCTGTTTTTACCCCATAACTCAGTAACTGCAGGCCGTAGATAATACAAACTATACCTTTTTGGAATCTTTATGATCAGACAGATAATATACAAATAATGAATGTTTTTAATTCGTGGTTCCATCCAAATGTTCCATCTTTCACCTCATAAAAATATTCTTTCCATTGCACAAATTAAAAACATTCATTATTTGTTTTATATGACACCTAAATAGATCCTCATCATTTGATACTTAAATAAAAAGACAGGAAAGGTTCTTATGTTTCTTCTGTGTCCATAGGTCTTTAAAATACAGAGATTCCAAACAGTTAGGAAAAAAACGCGATTAAAAACTTCAAGTTCTTGATTCGACAACACTTCCACGCCAGCTAGAGACGTACCAGCTAACACTGCATAAGCTTCTAATCGGTTTATAGCGTATGAATTTGTTTGTTTGTGTTCAAAGAATCAGCGCTGTCAGTCAGCTCGCTGAGATCGTCGTCGGTCACAAAAACAAACCCCACCAGGTTCGTTAAAGCTTCGTGCCAAAGGTTGCGACCGTTTGAAAGTCGGGTCTATATACGTCATATTTTTACGAATATGTGGGTGTGGTGCGTAATGGGGCAAAACGTACGGAACAAAAATGCACGGCTAATGATGTAAATCATACAGTGAAACATTTTTCAATGAAATGGGTCAAATAATCATAAACATGATGCACAATCCTCCAATCAAATGACAAGGATCTATTTAGGTGGTATATAACGTGATATAGTTTTCAACATGAAGGGAGCATTTTTAATTTTGATCCCTCTGTAATCCTTAATTGACCCCTACCTGGCTATACAGTAGCTCCCGCTCTCAAAGGTTAGCATACATGTTTGTGTCGGCTGTGGTTGGATTGTAAGTGTCGTTTTGTCACTTTTGGTGATATTGAAAACTTACTTGGCTCACCTCCCTCCAGGGGGCATATCTACAGCAAAGTGAGCAATAAAGAGACTTCACCAGGGTAAGTACACACTACACAGGGTGTAAAATGTTGGTAAATCTCAAAAACAGGAAGGTCAAATCATCAATAAACAGCTCAAATAAAGCCTGTACAATCCCAGAACAACATCCTATGGAAAGATGAGGCAACGTTCAAGTTGTAGCTGATTGAGGTGAAGAGTAGTGTATGGAGACGGGGATCAAATGTTCGTGATGTGTAACATACCATCTCATCTGTGTGTTATCAGGTGGATATGCATGCCTCATATCTTTATTCTTAATTCCACAGATGTTCATTTTCCACAGTGTGACCATCACCTACCCAAAGAACTTTACTCAGTGCACCACCAAAGGGAGCTTCATCAATCACGGGCAGGAAACAGCCTACAATATGTTCACCTTCTCCTGCCTCTTCCTGCTGCCTTTGATCATAATGATCGTGTGCTACAGCAGAATCTTCATCCAGATCTCCAGGCAGATGACAACGAAGAGCTGTAAGTTCACAGCCGAGTCAACAGAACAAACGTGCACAAAAAAAGATACGTGGCTCTGAATTGAACAGGTGCATGGCGTCAAATGTCAAATTATCTATTTATTTTCCCGAAAGCTTGCAGTTTTGCAACACCAAATATTTCCAAAGCACTCTTCATCAGAACAAATCGGCTAGAAGAGAACTCAGAGAGTGCACAGCTCCAACAAAAACCTATGGGCATGTTGGTCTTAAAACGAGGTGTGGTGAGGCGTAGTCCCCATGCATTGGTATGTGGCAGCAGAACATGTTTGCACCATAGACCCGCGCAAAAAAAGTGCAGTGTATTTGTGGTATTTCAAGAGTGCCACTTTGTGTACACCTGATCCCGTCAGATCTCAGAAGTGAAGCAGAGTAGATCCCGATTAGTACTTGGCTGGGAGACAGCTATTGAGCACCAGGAGCTCTGTGCCTTTCTCCATGTGGAAACACATGCATCAGGAAGGGCATCTGGTGTCTATCAGATCCGCTGTGGTGACCCCAAGCAACCGGGGCCAGCAGAAAGACGAACCGAAACACGAGAGCAACACTCAGACGTGCCTTACATGAGCAGATTCTTTACGCACATTTCCCTGTTTGTACACTTTGAGTTATATTATTATTATTACTGAATTGAAAACAACCATTAAATGAAATAAAAGTAAACACTCATGGGTCTGGACAGATGGTTTGAAATGAACATGTAGACTGCTAATAAACCATCATTAAAACTTAGTGTGCGCACAGCCATGAAAAGTATGTGCATATCAGTCTGTGGGGTGAATTTGTGGAACGAGCTGGAGCCAAAACGGAGTACAAATATGAATCTGTTAAAAAAAAAAAAAGTACAAAATTTTTTTACTAAAGAGGCATATGGAAGAGAATAGGAAGTGGGATAAATGTTAATAGTGTTATTGTATGGGTTGTATATAGGGATAGTATTTATATTGGTTGGGTATTGTATAGGAATTATGATGACAAGATGAAAAAAGGGGTAGGAACAAATAAGTGAAAACTTCATCCTGCCCCTTTTCGAACATGTAATTTGTAATATTTAAATTGTTAATTTTTCTCATATATAATTTTATTTTTAAATTTTTTTTAACGTGTTCGAAATAAAGACTTCATTCATTCATTCACTCATTAAGATGCATAACAACGCATGCTTTGATACAAAAACACATTAAAACACTAATCACGCACTGCAGCCTTAACAAAAAATTAATAATTAAAAAAAAAAAATCACACAATCCAGCTGCACCACAGCACAGAGATAGAGCCCACGATATTCAGAGTGAACAGTTTTTAACTTACCTTAAAAAAGTACTGCAAGCGACGGGTCTTGGTACTTCCAATCATTTAGGAATTTGAGTGTGAGGTCCATTTCAAAGGCCCTCTGAAACAGCTGCACCACATGCATGGTGGACAGTGAACAATATTCACGTGCAACAGGTGGATGTAACAGGTGTTAGTCCAACTGTAACAGCAGTCACTGCAGTTCCTGCGTTATGGCTCTGCTGCCGCTGATTCTGTGCACACTGTGCGCAGACCCATTTCCTGGTCAGAAATCCTCTCACTTGCATCCACTTTCTCAATACCCGGTGCCCTCTGTCTTAAAGGAAATGACAAGTGACACTCTGATTAGATGATTGTATGCCCATCACACGCCCATGACGAATGAGGAGGGTGAATCCAACCCCTTTGCACCCAACGGCAAAGTCCTACATCCTATCCAGGCCTTGAGGCCTATCAGGCCGGTGCTTATCCTCGGATACCGTAGTGTAAAGTGGACGAGAGTCTATAACTCCCCCTGGATGAGACACCAGTCCATCACAGGTTAATTCCCCAGCCAAAGATGCAGAGAAAGTCTCTTGTCCAATGACACAGACAGACAGCCTGAAGCACACACCTGGAATCCACTCTGGTTTATCGGTTGGTAGTCCGACCCCTATGCCACGGAGCCACCTGCTCTATGTAAACTGGTGACCTACTGAAAATCTGAAATAGTGAAGAAACACTGAAATAAATCCCTCTTGTAACTATTGTTTTTATATAACTTAATACACATATTGTTTGATATAGATTTGATCGATTGATAGAGTTTGAAGGGTTTTAGCCAAGGCGTATGTAAACTTATGTCTGTACACATACACCGAACTGTTGGACTGTGAGGATGTTTAACATGAACCATATTTAAGTGTAAAATGCAGATTAAAAAAAAGACACAGAATGACTGCTTTATAACGCAAATCTAGAAGCAGCTGCTTCTTAATTCCTGATTATTGTTCTGTCCTTTAGTGTCCTCCAATGAGCCGCGCTTACGATGCTCGAAGAACAACATCCCCAAAGCACGAATGAGAACTCTGAAAATGAGCATCGTCATCGTGATCTGCTTCATTATCTGCTGGACGCCGTACTATCTGCTGGGTCTGTGGTACTGGTTCTTCCCCGACGACCTGGAAGGAAAAGTGTCTCACTCCCTCACCCACATCATGTTTATCTTTGGACTTTTCAACGCCTGCCTGGACCCCATCATCTACGGCCTCTTCACGACACGCCTACGGAAGGGGCTGAGGAGCTGTGCGGCTACGTCGCATCTGGAATCGAACAAGGTCGTAACAGAGTCTTCCAGATGTACTTCATCCACACTGCCCTCTAGCAGAGACTTGACTACTGTTGGAGAGAAACGCAGCAGTGGACAGGCTGAGCCAAAGTCCACTGACAGTCGGTGTCTGTCTGTGTTTAGCCAAGGAGGAAGGCAGCCGTGCCATGTCAGCGCTGAGAGCACAGTGTGAGCCGGACAAAAACAGAACCGGCGATCTTCAGTTCATGACCACACATAGTGCATGTGCCGAAAACAAAAAGTACAGTTAGGTCCATATATATTTGGAAGGTGGGACAATTTTTTTTTGAAATTCACAATTTATTGGTTTTCAACAGAAAAGAAACCAACAAGCAGAACATACAGGTAAACATAAACATACAGAACATCCACGAGCCAACAAGCCAATCTACATAGGGAGTCCAACCTAGACAATATTATATGCCTAGAAAATATATACACCTTAACCTATATATATATACACAAACACAAGCAAAGCATGTACATGTACATTCGTACAAAAATGAACTTATGGATAGAAAGAAAAAAAAAAGGTGCAGCCCACCAGTGTATCAAGTTATAGCTAGATAAGCCCCCCATATTTTCATATACATATCCTCCTTATCTATCAATCTGTAACATAACCTTTCATATGAAGAGATCTTCGCCATTTCATTAAACCATTCCTTCACTGATATACCTACTTTGGTTTTCCAATGACGTAATACTATCCTGCATCCAGTAATAAGGGCTGTTCGGCACCATGAGGTTTGGTTCACATCTAGCCCACCTCCCTTCGGTAACACGCCCAATAGGCAGAGCAGCGGCCGTTGTACCAGTGTACCGTTGTATCGCATTATTGATAAAAGAGACAATCTTAGCCCACAGAGAATCTATCTTGGGGCATGAATCCAACATATGCAATAGAGTGCCACATTCAGCCGCACACCTCCAGCACAAATCGGAGTTTCTAAGTCCTAACCGTGCCATTTTAC
>OMMV01175910.1:0-10454 GCA_900302635.1 Chatrabus melanurus | reverse complement strand
AGAAATACCATATTGGACGAGGCTTCGCCTCGTCCAATATGGTATGTCTGAATCCCGTAAACCGTCGTATTGGACACCTCACCATCCAATATTTGTATAATATTCAATGGCGGCCATCTTGAAAAATGGCCGCCATCTTGAATTTTCAGGTGGCTAGCGGGTTTTATCAAAACAGTACTACCCAAGGAGTATGTGTACCAATTTTGGCGCTTGTATCCGGAAGTGAACGATTATTTCAGTCGTCATTAATGGCCTGACTGATCTTAGAATTAAGTCCAATAACGTCCGTGTGTCCTCTTGATTTGATCTTCCTTCGAGTAAGTAAGTTCTTCGGCTTCTCCCTTTATGCTCGGGGTTGCCACAGCAGATCTGATATGGATCTGCATGTTGATTTGGCACAAGTTTTACGCAGGATTCCCTTCCTGACACAACTCCATGTTACATGGAGAATGGGCACGGCTGGTCTTGAACCGGGAACTGACCACTTGGCCACCACAGCACCCATTTGATCTTAAGAAAGAAAAACAAACTACAAATGTTCACTGTTTATATTTTTTCATATTCTGAGCACACTGTTAGTTTCTTTCTTTATGGCTCATACATTGACTTTATACATTTGTCATTTGTATCCAACTGCAAGACCGCTCTGGAATAAATTGATATGCTTGTGATGGATGTGTTGAGCTCCACAGTGGGAGCCAGGCATCCCTTCTGAGTTCTCTGCTGTGTGACAAGAATACAAAGTGTGTTTGTCTAACGGAATGCCAGCTTAAACCTCGATCCGTCAGCCAGCTACCGCCCCCTGCCATTTGAGGCCGAAGGAAAGCAGAGATCACAATGTGGGCTGATGACTGGATGTATCAAATTTTAATGGTGGCGTCATTTGTTGAGATTCCCCTCAGGAGAGACTCGCTCACTCACCTTGTTCAGGGACGTGTGATTGTGTTCCTTTGTGCCTAAATCTGTATCGATGCTACAGTCATGTCTGACACCGTAGGAGTATTTGTTCTGAAAGCAAACACCTGGAATGAATGCAAATGTTTGCTTTTCAGTGCAAACATTGTGACAGTTAGATAAGCATAGGCACGCTATAGAGTTTCATGTCTTCTGTTTCTGTTCCATGTGCATTATTTACATAAAATGTGTCTGTACGATGAATAATTATTTACTGATTAATGTTAATTCTTCGTCTCATTTGTTTGAAACCTGTTATAAAAACATATTTATGTTGAGGGATTAGAAATGGAAGAAAACAGAAACTGTACATGGGTTTGGATCAAGCTCTTCTTGGCTGTGCGCCACTCAAATCCTCTCTGGTTTAGGCGTCAATCGGACATTTTGGAGCTCCTTTTTCTGGCTAACCCGTAGAACCAGGCTGGATTATTGGACAAGCTTATCCTGATGTCACACAGTACTGATAGGCATTCTTGTCTTCTCACTGAGGATTCCCATCCATGTAATCTTGGGGAACCCATTACGATTCTTAGAAAGAATTTATTTCAGCCTTTTTGACAGAGGGGAAAAACAGAAATTTCTCATTCCTACCTCCAAGAACATTTGTGTTCCTGTCTTTCATATTGACCTTTAGTGTCTCCGTGATAATGGCATGGAGATCATCTTGAAATCAGGCTGCCCTGTTAGCCCTAGGCTTAGGATTTTAACAATGTTTTGCACAAGTAAGCTTTGGCAAAATTTACTTCATGTTGAAATCTAGTAATTATAAAGTCAAAGGGGAGCTAGGGCCACCCCTTTACACCCTATCCCCACATCCACTCTCAATCCAAATATTCAAGATGACGTTCAAAATGCTGCCATTTTTTCCCATTAAAAGGGCATATAAAGGACTTAATTTTCAAAAATATTCAATTCAATTTATTTATATAGCACCAAATCACAACATAGTCACCCCAAGACGCTTCACAAGGGTAAGGTCAATAACCTTACCCACCCCCTGAGCAAGCACAATGGCAACAGTGGTAAGGAAAAACTCCTTGGGTGTTTTAGGAAGAAACCTCAAGCAGACCAGACTCAGAGGGTCTGTTAAACATGCACAGAGAGAAGGAGACAATGTCCAGGTGCTCATGTGGTCCAATTTTCCTCCATGCAATAGGATCCATGGATTGGAACACGGCCCGAACACTGTTGAGGGGTCCATACATCTGTCCATACATCTGTAATGCTAAGTTATCACGTTATGAGGTAACATATGTCATAAAATCCAATGGACATTGACCTTGTTTGACCATTATTTTGGAGACCAAGCATTCAACACGGTCAAAACTATCCCATTTGTTAACCCTATTAGCTCAACCAATAATTTGCATCATTTTTTACCAAAATTGAAGCAACTTTAACTTTTGACCCCTGTGCAAACTGAAATTAACCTTTGTCACCATTTTTGCTGTTTCTACTCCATTTTTACCCCTTTTAATGTTGGTCAGACAAAACCCAACATTTGAACATGCGACTTTAGACTCTTTTGGCTTGTGATGGAAATCTTTTTCATTTAAAAAAATAAAGGAATAATAGGGAAAAGTACTCAAATGAAACAACAGTAAAAAAAAAAAATCCTGCAGCTCTGCTTCTGCAAATCAATACAGCTCATAAAACGATAATTACCAAGTGTAAACAAATCAATTTTATACATATTCTATCCATAGTGATAAAAATAAATAAACTCCCAACACTGTGAGGAGGGAGAGAATAATGTGCCCTCCATCGTGAGTCATTGAGCTGAAATGTGACGGAAACGTTTGACTCGCTGTGCCACTAACCTGAGATTTTGGGTTTAGTGTGAAGCGATTGTTTCTTGTGTTTTCGGCCCACATCACCTGCCTGTGACACTCTGCTCTCAGCTTGCCACTGGGTGCGCTAAAGGGACGGGGAAGCCATTAGGCAGAACCCTCGTTTGACAGGGAAGTCTTGTGTCAAATGTTGGCTCATTTTTCAGATTCATTAAATTGCATCCTCAGGTAAGCCCCGATGATTTTTCTCTCATTTCTGACCGCCGGGCAAACACCATCAGACATGCGTGTGTGTTTGTACATATACATTTTTGTTATTATGTGTTTAAAATTCTGATGGTGTCACACGAGAGCTGCCATCTTTAGCCGACTGACAGCGCTGGAACCTGAAACCAGCACACACGGAGGTACACACATACACGGTTTGTAGTGGCTCTCTTTTGCACTTTCAGTATGCCTGCTAAAGTGCACGTCGGAAAACATCTGACAGATTTAGCTCAGCACATTAAATATAGAAAGGGATACGGCAATGAAAACCTACACGTATAGTAAAGAGAAAACAAAGACGTCGTGTCTGAATGCTCGACAACATGGGAGTGTATACAGCGTATTGATAACAGTGCATGACTCTCTTTTCTAATGCACATATATTGTGCATGGTAAACCTAGTTGGTAAAACAGAAGAAATTTCAGTGCCAGTTATTCTTGGCAGTGCTTCTGCTGCTGCTGCTTGCTTTTATTTATATATATATTTTTGTAGGCGAGGGGATGCCCGTCTGCCATTTCCATTCTTGTAGTTTTCCCGTTGAATAGGTGACGTTTGTCCTGATTTGCAGTGGCATTTTCTTGGTTGTCTGTCATTGGTAGATTGTGGGTTTGAGGTGGTCGGGTAGCTCTCACAGATATTGTTAGCAGGGAGAGAGCGAGGAGTGGGGAGGACCATCGTTCACAGCTGAATAACTGGGTCAAGTTAAGATGATGACGCTTCTTATCTCCTCAGCTTGTCGCTGGGTATTCACTGTTCTCTTCAGCCACCAAGCACGGCTCAGTCATACTTCTGCACCTCTCAACCCATCCAAAATCTCGGTTTTCTGCTCGTGTTCTTGCAGACAGAAGAACACGCTTGCTTTACAGAAAAGTTTTTGTGTGCATTTAAATACTGTTGGCATGCATGTGCATAAATGGCTGCAGTCTTGTGTTTATGTGCACGGTGTTTGTCCACGTTTAGGGCACTGACAGTGTTGGGTTTCACAGAGGAACAAGCCTTTCATGTGTTGTCGGGTTTCCTTGTACTTGCTGCTGTGACCCTCATACAGGTGAGATGTACTGAAATGCAATCATCTGTCTTTGCAGCATTGACATTTGACTGCTTTCTCACATGAAGGGGTTTTCTCACATTGGCTTTGGTGTTCGATTTGCACCTGCAAAACAGAACCTCACTATAAGCAAACTATGCCATCTTGTGGAAAGATGTCATCTTTGAATTCTTGTCTCGCCACCATGGCAGTGTCAGCTGGTTCTCTTTCTAATCAGACCAGTAGATGGCCATCCGCTCAGAAATCCTGTTTTTTTTAAAAATGGTGTTGAGCTTCAGCCTTCTTTCAGTCTCCTTTGTGCGGCGTGTCCTTGTTGTCGTTGGTTTGTAAGGTTATTCTGGCCCTTGAGAAACGTGTCCAGAATTGTCATCATCTGCCATTCAAACAGCGACCATTAAAAATGAAGGGGGTGGGTTTGTTTACTTAATACCTCAGCCACAATGGATCGATTCAATCCAAAGGACCATCACACGAAGGTAATCAAGCTTCCATCATCAATAATGAATGGCACAATCAGCCAGGACAGCGGCCTCTTATTGTGTGATGCCTGAATAGGAGAAAGAATCGCAGGGGAGGAACTGTTGTGCATCGTTACATCGGTCAGTGTAATGTCACAGGCACATGTTAAATCTTGCTGTAATATTTTACATAATGCAAAATATTAATTTTACATTTTTAATCTACTATTGACACCTAAAATATTTTGGAAAATAAGTGGAAAAGGCACATGAACACGACTGTGTTTTTAGGCATTTTAATACTTAAAAAAAAGAAGAAAAAGACATCACAAATATCACACACACATATACACATGAGTAAAATGTATGACCACAATCTCCATTAAAAGCACATAATTTAGTTTAGGTGGTAAAACTGCATAATTTCTCTTAGATGGGCTTCATCAACTTATAAGAAAATGTCAATTCATTTTATTTATATATCACCAAATCACAACATAGTCGCCCCAAGGCGCTTCACAAGGGTAAGGTCTAACCTTACCCACTCCCTGAGCAAGCACATTGGCAACGGTGGTAAGGAAAAACTTCCTGGATGTTTTAGAAAGAAACCTCAAGCAGACCAGACTCAGAGGGGTGCCCATCTGCTATGGCCATACTACCAATGACAACAAATGAACAGGACAAAGCACAACAAAAAATTGTCAAACATGCACAGACAGGAGAATCAGTGTTTAGAGCTCATGTGGTTGTATTTAATCAGGTTTTGACAATCATTTCATTATTGAGTGATCACTGGTAACTGTGTTTATGTTGGCGGGTACTAGACAGTACACCTACTTAAAAAAAGTGTTTTTTTTCTTTTATAAAATGTATGATTTTAGGGTTTCCAAATGTTTTTGACCATTACACTTGAATTAAAAAAATGTTAGCTGACTTAAAGTTAGCTGAACTAAATTTTGCGGAAGCTAATTGGTGCTAAAGGTTTTCAAAGTTAGCTGAAAAGCTAATCCACTAACGAAAAAGTTAGCTTCACTAATTAGCTGTTATCTGATTAGCTGAACTGTGCCCACCACTGCTTGTTTGTTGGAGGATTTTTCACAAAACTCAGTGTAAAGGTAGTCTGGCCTGAAATAGGTACCATCAGATTTTGTTGAAGGTCCGGACAGTCCCGCTTTGCTGGGTTGATGGATCGTTGCTGTCCTGCTGTGCCACCTTCCCTCCACAGTTGCAGTGTACGGGGCGTCACGGCTATGTTACGTAGACAGCAGCACCGTACAGTCATTGTAAGCACTGATTCAGCACAGTGTTTGAGGAGTTCACGTCAGCACCTGATACCTCTGGTCCTCTCTAAGCGCTTCCCCTCACCATCCTCCTACACGTACTATCTGTGCTGCTGGCTTAGAGCAGCTTTCCTCTCCTTCTCATGAAAACACTCGCTTAGCTTTAGTCCGACGTCATTCAGCGGGCTGTGCTTGCTGACATTATAGTGAACATTAATTATTCAGTGTGCGGTTTTTCAAAACGTGCACCATTATTTGTAATCGCAGATACTGTGACTTGTGTGGCACATTGTAACACTATCTAAATACATTCATTTGATTAGACAGTTGAGTTTATTATACCTCAGAGCTTGGACACATTTACAGCTCTGACAATCATGTTTCATGTCTCTCTCCTCAGGTGGTGCTCGTCTTTGCACTTAGCATTGGGGCCCTTGGAATCTACTTTATAGACTCCTCAGAGTAAGTAACAATTTCATGACATATCTTTTAACTTAAGTGAAATTCCACACATGCTCCTGCAGCTCTACTGATTAGTGGAAATATACAGCGTCAATAAAATGAACTTTGTCTGCATTTGTTGCACACATTCTGTGTCTGAACGATAGTTGCGGTTACATTTTTACTCAGTTTCATGCATAAACTTCACACAAACTCTGAAATGCACAAATTCACGCCCCCACAAGCACTCGCAAGCAGTGATGTACAAACACACACATCTGCATCTGAGGATTTGTCAATGGGAGGCCTGTCAGTTTCCATGGTAACAGAGAAAGGCAGACACTGTATGCGTTGGGAATCTTGTTTTTTATGTGTGAATAAGAGTGTGTACTGTGCGTTTGTGTGTGTGACGCAGGCTGGCAGTCACCCAGAGACAGATTGCGGGCCTGGCATCTCTCTGATAACTCCTGCAGCCGCTTTCACAGCATTCATTCCCAAAATGGAGTACATAGTTTCGGCTGTTTAGCACAAGTTGAGAGTTTGTGGGATTTTAGACCTGAATATTTTAGTGTAGTTCAGTCAGTTCATTTCAACTCAGTTATACAACTTCATGGTGGAGTGGCACAGAGAAGGATTCTTTTAAAAAAAGATGTGAATTTTGAGCTACAGTGTGTCAGAAGCCACATGGGAGACTCGAGCCCAGATTTGACCTGTCTTCTTCAATTAAAATCCTTCTCTGTTCTACTCCACCATGAAGCTCTTGACAGTTTCTCCAGTCACAGCCACAGAACTCCTTCACAGTTGTCATGGGTGTCTTGGTGGCTTCCCTCACTAGTCTCCGTTTTGTGCGGTTACTCCGTTTTTGAGTTTTATTACAGACAGATTTTCTATACAGTGCAGTACTGTTTGTGTTTCTTAATGATTTATGTAAATGAAATTAAAGACATAGTCAGTGACTTGGAAATGTTTGTGTGTCCATCCACTGACTTCTCCAAAGAAACATGGCTGTAAAGTGATGATTTGTCTTAACAATAAACCTTATATTTAGTTTGTCCAATTACTTATGGCCTCTGAAAATGGAAGGACTATATATACACAAATGGCAGTGATTGCTATATTATTAATGCCATGTTTTTTTTTAAAACCCCTTGAATTAAATCTGAAAGTCCACACTCTAAGCACATCTGGACAGAGACAGCATTACAAAAACTGTCACTGTCCAAATACTTATGCACCAACAGTAGAGACTATATTACCAGAGCTAGGCTCACAAAATTTTGACACAACCTGCAACTGACTTCAAAAAATCTTTAAAAATTTACACACACCTCAGCTAAAAATGTTCTAACTCAACTTCACTATGCTGCACATATTCCATTTGGTCAAACGACGTGTGTCAACCCTTTCAATACTGAATACAGTAAATTAAAGTTATCTATTGGGTATAAATGTCAATTTTGTGATCAAACTGCCATTTTCAATTACCCATAATGCCTTGGGATCAAAGTGCTCTCTAAGCATAAAAGAGGTGCTACTATAATATGGAAAAGGTCCAAATGCATGGGCTTTTGGGATGCTTACGATGGGATGCTTACGATCACCAGAAGGTGATGCTCGTATGTCCCAACAGGATACGTGGAAAAAATTTTGGGACACATGTGTCCCGTTAGTACTGAAAGGGTTAAAGTCGGTTAGAATGCCTACTTTCACATAAAGCGATTTAAACATAATAGATTTATTCCAGTTTTTCTTCACTGTTGTATTTTCAGTAGGCTGTCAGTTTGTGTACACCAACATGAATGCCTTTTTTTTTTTACCAGCATGGAAGATTCCAGATGATTCCAGAAATTGACGGAAATACTTGTAAAAGCTTCTGAATGACTAACGGGCATAGTTTGTGGTTAATTGGGAAACCTTTGGCTATATTTAATGGTCTATCTGCAGAACCAATGCCTTCTTGCATCTAAAAGCAGAAAAAAAATTACAGAATTAAACCAAGGCTTCTGGAGCAAAATTTTGGATCTCCCCAAGTCTGGTTCTGCCTTAGGAGTCATCTTTAAAATATTCATGGTACCACGAGCAAATGTACATTCTGTCATACAAAGATATAATAAGCTTGGGTCTGTTGTTACACCACTGAGGAAAGAGGACCAAATTAACACCCAGAAATGAACAAACATTTTTATTCTAAGGGTTCACCAGAACATCATGACCACAACGAGGGAATTGATGGATGTTGTGGCATCAGATAGAAATGTGACATCATCCACCTTTCAGAGAGCGCTCCATCTTTGTCCAGTCCATTGTGTATTTTTGTTCACAATTTGTGGATATTAGATAAACTATACATTTTTGGAAACTTTAGAGTCCACTGAATCTGAAAATGTTTGATGCCATTTTTCCCCCCAAGTCTCTATGGTCTCCATCTTGGATTTCAAAATGGCCACCATAAAATTTGAAAATTCATTAATAACTCCACTTCTAATGTACATATTGCAATGATTTTGGTGTCTATTTATACATTTTGAGGGATGTAGAATTCAATTAAACAAAAATAAATACCTTAAATATAACAAAATATAGGATAGCAGTGAATAAATTATAAAATATATGACGGCCATTTTGAAATCCAAGATGGCCACCATAGAGGCTTGGGAGGAAAAAATGGCATCAAAATTTTCATTCAGTGGACTCCAAAGTTTCCAAAAATGTTTATCTAGTCTCCACAAATTGTGAACGAAAAAAACTTTTACAAGATAATGGACTGGACTAAACGACAGTGGACCACGGCTGAAGCAAAGTACTTCAAGATCAAAATTGAAAGCTTTTAGCCAAGGTGTATGTAAACTTATGTCCACAACTGTCGATCATGAGGTCATCCAATGCAGAATTTTGCACATATTTGGGCGGAGGATTTGCAGATTCATAGCTTCTTGTTATTTTGGTGAAAGCTGTCATTTAAACTCTGATGCAGAACACAGAACCAGTCCACCTCTAAGTCCGAGGCTTCTCAGGTTTGTGTTGAGAAAGTAAATGCAGCCAATCAGCAGATTGTGTGAAATGTCAATTTGCATTTTTTTAAACCCACAACTATTATTATGTGATCTATATGCTGATGGGCAAACCCTGTAAAGAAATCAACATAATTCAGCAAGGCCATGAAATAGCACTGACATCAGAATGTGGTGGTGGGGATTTCCTGGCAGTGATCACACAGATGTGTGCTGTGTTTGTATCGTATCGTGCTCCATGTTCAGGATTTTTTTGTATCTTGTGTCTGAGTGGATCATCATAACCACCTATTTCATCAAGATAAATAAATCAAAGCAGCAGTGAAGTGTCGTCTTGACCTGCTGTCACTCAGAATAAACCTTCATGGTCCAGATCCACTGAACCAAACAACAGGCCTTCACACCTGTACTTCACTTTATTTGGTCCAAACCAAAGAAGAACTCATCCTTGCAAACAACCACAGTCACACACATCAGCATTTGAATAAATGATCCAAAATGTGCCTTTGATGTGATTTTATGCATTATTCACCAATCAAATGAAAATCACAAATATTTACTCGACTGCCTGGGTTTGGAAATGTTTTTATCGCAAACGGACCAAAATATGTTAACCGTGATAATTTTTTTCTTCGTGCAATTTGCGTGTGTGTGTGTGTGTGTGTGTGTGAGAGTGTGTATTTGTTAGCTGCATCAGGACATGGCATTCCTTTTTTAACCACAACAATTAAACCAACATAAATATTTGAAGAGTTTCTCTCCACATTGAAAAGTCCGCATTTTATGTGTTTCTCAGCTGTTGACAACTAAAAACACAGGATTTTGTTTACATCTGTGTTTACAATCATTACTGATGTAAGCTTATCTTCAGCAGCCTCTAAAACATTAATAACTTAGTGTTAATCGTTTTCTTGTGTTGACCTGTTTAAAGCCTCAGTCACAACCGGCCGTACGGGCTCATACGGCCTGTCTGCGTCCAAAACGTGTGCAGAAACGCTCGTCCCGCGCAAGGCCGACCTGCGAAATAACGGGGCCGCAGACAGCACGTAAGCACGCACGGTGGCTTTTGGACATGTCCAAAAGATTCTACGAACAGCCAGCAAACAGCCTCACCGCAACATAAACGCGCGGCCCGCTCAAGAGGTCCGCGAGCGAGACGCGCAATAAATAAAAGGCAACCGTGGGGAAAACCCAGTACACTGTG
>OMMV01175909.1:0-17955 GCA_900302635.1 Chatrabus melanurus | reverse complement strand
CATGTGATGATAAGGTTTTGGTTTTTTTGCATTAATTCCAGACATGTCCAGCAGGTGGCAGATATATTCCAAAAGCAGATCAAAGTTGCTTTTTGTATTGATCTGGTGCATCAAAGTTAACCAAGATTGAGTCAGTTTATCCTCATTATATGCCTTTTTGATTTTGAGAGTTGTGTTAACAGTCTGGAGGTGTTGGACTCATTCATTCAGTCAATACATTTTACAGGCTACATGTGCAGGCTTTTCCAAAGCCTAGGAACGTGGACACCTTTTCTAGCTTCATGTGCACAAGAAAATGATCATGCAGCTCGTAATAATAATAATTATTTATATGGCACTGTTCAATCATGCATATAAAATGCTGCACAAAATAAAATCAATAAAACACCAGTGATTAAAAAAATAGAAAATACATAAAATATAAAATTTAAATTTACCGACCATTATAAAGTCTAGGCAGTTAAGAACATAAAAGTCTTCAGTCTCATTTTAAAAATCTCAATGGAACTCTACTGTCTAACTTCAGTTGGTAAACTATTCCATAACGTCGGTGCACAATCTAAAAATGCTCTATGACCTGCTGTGGTTTTTTTTTCTTAACCTTTGTGGGACACAGCAGGCCGGCCTCCTGATATATCAGAGCACGACTGGACACATATGGCCAAACCAACCCGGCTATATAAAATGGTGCACAACCATTCAGTGTCTTATAAGTCAATAGCAGAATTTTAAAATCTGCCTTCAGATAAACAGTCAACTGATGTAGAGACACTAGCACTGGAGCAATATCATCAAACTTCTGAATTCCAGTCAAAATTTAAGCAGCCGTATCGTACTTTGAATCATCTGTAGATATTTGGGTCGTCCCTAAACTATTGGTTCACGGGCCTTATCCGGCCCCCATTCCTCCGTTTGATACCCCTGGCCTAACATTTAGCAAAACTGACCTGGGAGTGGCAGTTTGCCAGTGTGAGTAAGTTCTGTAAAAGACAAAAAATAATATAATTGATCCAATTCTACATTTCAAACTGACAAGAGTGGATAAAGTGAAGATTATTTCTGCAGCCCAAAATCACAAACTGGAACCGAGCTTCTGTTGTAGCTCTGACTCCATGGTTCCTCTCACATATTTGTCTTGGCCTTCAGGTACGAGAGGTCATGGGACAAACCCAATAAGATGAAGCTGCTGCGGGACGGACTGGAGCGAGCAGGCAGGAGGGACCTGGCTGAGAGGCTGCGCTGCCTCCACTGGGGTCACCAGAAGCTGAGCCGCAGGGTGGAGCTTCCCTCCGCCTTCCCCTTCCTCATCACCGTCCACAAGACCATCCAGTACCAGCGAGAGGTCAACAGGCACCAGATACACCTGACAAAGAAGGAACTGCACATCCACGCTAAATGATAACGACGTGTGACCTCTGATGTCTCACAAAGCTTTGCAAGAAACATGAAAAAAGCACATTTTAAAATCAATCCTGAGTTCTTGTTTTCATTTGACATGATTACAATCATTTACATGATGTTCTACCATTAAGATCCAAAGTGAGTTCAATTTATTCAAAAATATTGCAATATGTTTTCAATCACAGATGACACATAGATCTGGGAGCATGCGCTGGTGCCACACGGCACTATAGCAGAATTATAGCAGAAACAACACACTACGGAACTGCCCAGGGTCCTGGATGGCAACCACCCAGGCAAAAAACCAGTCCTTCCCCAAATCTCGAAACTAACTATCTGCTGCAGTCAGGTGAAACATGGGCGTCCCCTTGGCCTTGTCCAGTCCCTGGTGTCCTCAACACTGAGGCACCTATGTGCTGGATCATACCCTGAGAAACACGCCACATGGTCAAAATATCGTAGCTGATGTTTCCTCGCACTGCAAGTGATACTCCTCACCTGAGTCTCCATAAGTAACCCTTCATTTGACACAAAGTCATTCCAGCGATAACCAAGGATCCTCTGGAGAGACCAAGGACCAAAGACATCTATTTGTCACCTTAGGTCATTGGTTAGTGTTGAAGTCTCACAACCGTACGGGAAGACCAGGACCTTGGGTATCTGCATCACCAAAGACCTCTGTCCAGAGACCATGATTCCATAAGCTCTTTTCAGGCGTCTTCCGATCTCAAAGACCGCGGACCCAGAGACATGAATGTCACTGCTGAGACAAGTGAATGTCTCCACGTACATGTTCAACACTTTCGCCGCATACAGATATACTTCTGATGGCCAAGTCCAGGAAGTCATTGAAAGCCTGGATCTTGGTCTTGATCCACAACAATCGCAAACCCAGACACTCCGACTTCTCATTCAGCTTCTCAAGTCTTACAATCAGGGTATCCAGGGATTCCTCAAAGATCACAGCATCATCTGCGAACTCGAGGTCAGTGAACCTTTACTCGCCAACAAAGGCACCTAAGCCGCTGGTTTCCACATCTCCACCCAGCACCCAGTACATGCAAGCATTGAACAGTGTCAGAGCCAGAACACATCCCTGATGAGACCCAGTTTCACTGGGACGACAATATACCCATGAACAGTGAAAACTGCAAACAAAACCCCTTTTGCACACAGTGCTGGACATGCCTCAAATGGGCTTTTTCCATCTGCGCAAGTCCTTTTTACATGTGCTCTCAAAGTAGGGCCCTTTGTGTGTAATGATCAGCTCCAGGCTGTCGACAACAGTCATCCCCAAGTTTCCCACCGTGCTCGTTTGGATAAAATTAGCTTTGCTAATCCCTGGTGAGATTGTACCCATGGATGACCTCCCCCGATCCAGGTCCTGAGGCTCATCAGCCAACAACTGGCAAACATATTTGGGGACTAAAACACTACAACTGCAGCGATGGCTGAATTTAAGGTGTTTTCTCTTTTAGCTCCACAGAATCCTAATTTCCCCAAGTTGAGCGGAGTGATTTGGTGGTGAGAAATAGCCATGCAGTGCTGTGAATACATAATCAGGACCACACAGGCGGGCGGGCAGGCAGCCACTAGACTAAAATCATCACAACACCATTTCCCTGCAGATTTATAATAAATGACACTCTCAACCAAACCATCTCTCATCACCAGTTCACAGAGGGTCAGAAGCCTCGCTCTCACACAGCCAGTCTGAGCTAAATGGAGCCGAATGGATATAATCCGTCATATCCAATCAATTGGAGCACTGCAGAATGAAATGAGCGCCGGGTGGCATTAAAGAACAGAGCCAAGGAAATGGGGAGGACAGAGATCAGACCTCCCGAAAAAGACAGGAGGGGAGGAGCCACTGAAAATGAAAGATGGAAAGTCAACTGGCGTGACAGGGAGAACTTCAATCACTTGACTTGAATAAGTCATGTCTTTCTAATAGACTCCAGGAAATGGTCATGAATATATAATGAGGAAAAGGTGCATCAATCAGCTGGTCTGGCCGCCTCCTTCTCTTTGCTGAAAACAGTAACTTCCACTCATTGATGCCGTGTCGCAGCCAAAGAGCGAGACTCCACAACTGCACATAAACACGTTAACAATTCAAACACGCTGATGAATTATACATAAGTCTGTGCGTGACACCCTAAAAGAAGAGTCAAACAGGAAATGAAGCGCGGCGGCTGCTCGACTCGTGTCTCACCTGTAACCTTTTGCAGCGCGGAGGAGTGAAGCGGGTGAGGCGTCCTGCAGGGCGGGGGAGATTAAAGTGGCTTTTTATTTTGCGACAGAAACAGCTGGGTTTCTTTTTTTTTTCTTTTTTATTCTTTTCGCTCTGCGTGTGTGCTGCAGGCTACGGTTTGTCACCTGCGCTGCAGCGGGAGCTAAATATAGAGGTGACAGAATTATGACCGCCTTACTTCCACTCTGCCAATTGTCATCACTTTGACACATCATCAGAATTTGAAAGCCGCCACTTGTAGTTTTATCACTCATATGAAGTACTGGTTGATTCTGACGCCGTGAACAGAAGGAAATTCGGCGTCAGATCATCGAACACCACGTGCCTTAACTGGCTAAAGCTGTCTTAAAGGGGAACTCTGGGATTTTACAATCTGAGCTCTATTTTTACACGTTTTAGGGGTCATCTTTTCACTCATGACCAAAAGGAAATTAATCAGTGCATTATTGATTTAGAACGCACACAGCATCATGGGCAAACCGGCTAATTAATGTAAGGGTACGGGGCAATCACAGACACTCGTAGTAAACCGGATGACATTTTCGCCTGTTCAGTGGCGACAAGAAGCGAAGTGTCTGATAGCACAGAGAGGATCCCTGTGAGGGAAACATGGTAATTGGACTGCATTTCTATAGCGCTTTTCCATCTGATGCAGATGCTCAAAACGCTTTACATGCCTCTTTCTCTCACACACACTGATGTCAGGTCAACTGCACCCCACGAGCAACTTGGGGATTAAGGACCTTATCCCTGTCTGATGGGGAATCAAACTGAGGATCCTCTGGTCATGCTAATGTTTAGCTCACTAAAACCTTTTAAAATGAGCAATTATACAGTTAGCCGCTTACCTTAGCCTCACCAGCATCTGACGGTGGCGTTCTCCACTGAGTCATTACAAGTCGATTGTTGATGAGAGGCTCATGAAACCAGTTATAATGACTCCGTGGGGGAGCGCCGCCCGTTGCTGTGGATCTCTCTCTCGCTCGCTCGCTCGCTCGCTCGTGCACTCGCAGCAGCAACCGAACCCGCAGGCAGATACACAAATCACTAAATATGAAATAAATATTAGAATGTCATTACAGTTACTAAAGGGCTGTGAAGTGCGTGCCCGCAACGTGCATTTTCTATCTCTTTTCCTCCTCTAGAGAGGAGACGACTCATTCGTCTCACTTGCCAATTGGTCACAAGCCCAGTGAGGTATGGGCTTTACAGTAACGCAAGTACAATTACACAACGCAGGGTCCAAGCCGAATACCTGATCGTAGCATTCGGCGCATCCATATACAGCACAGCGTGCCGAGATGGTGTAATAAGAGTGTGCAACTCAAAGAAGAGATGTGAATAAAACATGCATAGTCACGGAGCATGCGTTGGTGCGGCACGTTACCAAATCGACCACACTGCGGAAACACCTTGGGTCTTGGATGGCAACCACTCAGACAGCCAACCGGTTCATCCCACCTCTCAGAAAGTAACCATCTATTTTCTGCAGCCAGGTGAAACGTGGGCCTTCTCCAGCCGCTGGATCATGCCCAGAGAAATTTGTGTTATTCACATCTGAAAGATGAGATGTGGGTAAAATGCACGTAATGTTCCAATTTATTACAAATGTTCTCCGACATATTTGTGGTACAAATTGCACATGATGAGGTGTAATTTCTGAAGACGGTCATATATCGATGCAGATGGTGAAAGCTACAATGACACAGGAGCTAAATGTGGAAAGTGTACATATGTGCCACTGTAGTTCTATATTATTCTGCTGTGCATCACTAAATGTGTTCAGTGCCGTCAACGTGTGCAGCCATCGAGAGGCTGACATTCAGTCACCTGGCAACATTCTACTTGGAGAAAACCAGTGACCATGTTCCTCCAGTCTTTGTGTCAACCGTGACGCTGTGCTTGGAGTCATTCTTTTCATGAGATGATGCTTCGTCCGAAAGAACAAAAACCCCCAGACTGGACCGAAACCTGTTCATCCCTCAGGACGACAGTCAGTGAAGCGGAACGGATCCAGTACCCAGATACATTACATCTGTGTGTACAAGACAACAAACAAATCCAGCCTTACCGGTCACATTTACCACAACGTATGGCAAATGACATCAGGATGCATCCAGCTCTAATTTATCTCAGTCTGTGTTTGCAAACATTAACACAGAGTGCATAAAGTGACACAGAAGGTCAAATATCTGAAATGGAACTGTACCAACGACAACCTCAAAGAGGCGGTTTGTGTTTCCTAAATACACCATTTTAAAGAATCAACAGATGACATTCATGTCAGTTTTTATCTGGTTAATGGGGAGGTTTTAGATCAGTGTGAGGTCGGGCACGCAGGATAATTGTATTCAGTCCTGTATGTATGAGAACAAAATAACTTGGGGTGTTTTGATCCAATTTGGACAAAACTTGGTGGAATGATTGAGCAGCCAAGGACAAACTGATTTGATTTTTCAGAAAAATCACTTAACCCTTTCAGTACTAATTGGACACGTGTCCCAAATTCTTTTCCATGTATCCTGTTGGGATATAAGCATCCAAAAATCCCATGCATTTGGACCTATTCCATATTATGGGAGAACATCTTTTATGCTTTGACCCCAGGGCATTATGGGTAATGCTATTTTTGATAACAAAATTGACATTTATACCCAATGGATAACTTTAATTTGAAGTACTCTATTCAGTATTGAACAGGTTGAAAGTCAGAGGCCAAGGTCAAGTGTTTGACCCAGTGCCTTTATAGGGGACATTTATAATGAGTGTCATTTGCATTGTGAGGGAACTCCAGCTAAGACTTTTTGGGTGACCAGTCAATATTCTGAAGGTCCATTGGTCCGAAAATTGTTAAAAATGGTTATATGCAGTTCAAACTTAGTAAAATGGAACAAAATAGTAACTTTTAAGGGACCCATCCTATAGGTAGAAATATGCATTATATTTATAAAATACCCAATAAGTAAGGATTGTATTTGTAAAATTGGGGGCAAGCCCCCCAAACCCTAACTAACCCTAATTTTGGGACCAAGGGACCTTCAGAATAATGACCTGTCCTCACTTTTTGGTCAGATGGTGTGTTTCTCTGGGCATGGTCCAGGACACAGGCGCCTCAGTGTCGAGGTCAAGGACACGCCTACGGTTCACCTGGCTGCAGCAGAGAGATAGTTACTTTTGAGAGGTGAGGATGGACCGGTTGTCTGCCTGGGTGGTTGCTATTCAGGACCCAAGGCGGTTCCATGGTGTTGTGCAGTGATGCACGGCACCAGCACACGGTCCCAGACCTGAGATTTAGAATGGCTAGTTTGAGGAATTGGTTCCGTTGATGGTTATTATGAAGTCATATCTTCTTTCTGTTGGTTATATGACTGTTGACCTTTGGTGACTTTGAAAGGTCAAACTCAAGGTCATAGCTGTATGTCGAATATTATGGATTAAGCATGGTCGAAGGGTCGCGCGTGTTTGTTTTGTCATGCAACTTGACAATTTGTGCGTCATCCATTTACCGTAAAACGGGGTGGCAAGGGACAAAAGTGAAACGGGTTTTATTTTGCACTTAAGCCAGTGAATTTATAAAGAAAATTGTGAAACATTGCATTACTCTTCTTAAAAAAATAACTAAACTTTAGTCAGCAAACATCTCATTGGTTTAAGGGCAAAAAATGCATGTCAATGTTTGCCTCTTGTCACCCCGTTTTACGGTAATGCTACTAATAATGTTGACGACTAGCTTAGTAAACTCCATGCCATTCGCATTTGGCTGCTAAGGCAAAACTCATAATTGTGGTGTGGGGTTTTTTTTTGGGGGGGGGTTGCACAGTGAGTGAGAATGCGTGCAACACTGTCTTCTTTTAAATTTTGTTACCGACATAGCACGGCTTCAAAGTTAACCTCCACTAACCAACAGACAAGGTCACGTGATCGTCTGTGGTTTGCCGCTCATGTGGTTCTTGGGTCAAGAACCAGTTCAAAAAATGCTCATGTTCTTTTGTATTGGAAAATAAATGTTCCTTTTATTGTCATTCTTTACTGGATGTGTTCTTGCTTTGTGATGTCACAAAGCTTTGATGGGGATTAAAGTCAAAATTTCGACTGCCCTTCTCTGTCGGTTGGAGTAATGGTGGTCGGCTGAGCTCACCCTGGAGGAGGTATGTGTTCTCAGTACCCTTCTAGTTTTCACTCCACCACCTGTGGAGACGTGTGTGTATACACAGAGATAGAGATGCAATGGCGAGTGGAACTGAGAGGATGAAAGTGCAGAGATAAAGAGAGAAGACAGAGAAATCAGACAGCAGGAGGTTGGTGGGATGCACCAGCTGCCATCTTTTTTTTTTTTCTCCATTCCTCTCTCCCTCTCTCCTTCCATCTCTGCATCTCAGTCACGATCCTCACACTGCATTGTCGCTGTGTGGGTTGGTAATCAGTGTGCTAATGCTGGCGCTGCCTGTTGGGCTGGCGTCTGCTCTTTCTTTCCAGCTCAACCCAGATGTAAGAGAGCCAGACTCGGGGCACAGCAGGACCGAACCGGGTCCAATCCAAAAGTGAAGTCCTACTTTCAAATAATGCACAGATTTGCTTGATTCATAAATGGGTTATAGCTGATTATTTATTTATTTTCTCTCCACCACATCTGCAGAAAAATGTAACTTTTTGCATTCCGATCTGCACTGGAGAGCCCTCCAGGATGTCAGCAGAGGTGTGATACCTCAACAGCTACTTTAATCGATGATTTTATTTAGATTCCAGATGGCTGCACTGTGACACAGTAGTGCTGAAATGCAAAGTAGTTTTTCTGCAAACCCCTCCCATCTGGCTGAAATTACTGCCAATTGCAGGAATTCGGTGTTCATGTCAAACTGCGTTTACATTAAGGAGCTGTTGATGGTGGTGAGGGGAAAAAAAAAAAAAGCTCAGCTTCTAGCAGTAATTACAAGTAGGACATATGGGAAATTTTCTGTGGAGTCTGTCTCCCAGGTGGCATCATGAATGCAGGCAGTCGCAATGAATCTCTGCAGCCAGAGGCAATAAATATCAAAAATTATCTATTCTCATCGAATGAGGTCAATTTATGAATGCAAAAAACATTATCCACAGTTAATTTAAGAGCGTTTCATAAATTCACACAGCACCTTTTATTTTATTTTTTTTGTGGGTTGAACATGTGAGCGGAGCAACATAAACATCTTTTCATTTTCCCCGCTGCTTTTCATGTCACATGAACGCAGCATACAAAGTAGGGTGAAATTAGACGAGTTCTACGAGCTCCTGCAGCAAATATGTCTGTTTATTAATAAAGCTCGGCGGAAACGCAAGACAAAGTTCAGCGTCATCGGTTTGTGATTCATCTAGTCATGGAGGTTATTGACGCTCGCTCTTCATCCCAAAGTTCACCGTGTTCATCCTTCAGGCACGGACTCTGAGGCTTTAATAATCCAGAACACATCTCGATTGTAATCGGAACAGACCATGATAATAATCCAGAATAAATCTGGCTCGTAATCCAGAAGACGTCTAGATTGTGATCCAAAACAAATCTCATTTGTAATCATAACAGACCCTGTAAATAATCCAAAACATGTCTAGATTTTAATGCAGAACACATCCAGATCGTAACCCTGAATAGGTCTGGATCCTAATCCAGAACATACAATGAGCGTAATCTAATACATCTCCAGAACAAACCCAGATTATAATTTAAAGCACATCTTGATACTAATCCAGATTGTAATTCAGAGCACATCTAGACCATAATCCAGAATATATCTGGATCATAATCCACAGCACATCTAGTTTGTATCCTTGAACATGTCTAGAGCCTAATCCGGAACACATCGTGATCTAGAACACATCTGGATTGTAGTCAGGAACATGTCCAGATTGTAATTCAGAACTCATCCAGATCACAATCTTAAAAGGTCTGATTAAATTTTCTAATTTAATGGATCCTTCTGATTATGAACATTTATCACAAGTTTAATCAAAACTGGTTCAATAGTTTTAAGGATTTTTTTCCATTAATTTATGTGATTTCTTTTTGGTGATCCAGAAGATATATATATATATATATTTTAAAAAACAAATGTAAAAGCAAAATAATGTAACTAAATTGTTTTTTTTTTCTCCCTTCATTCAATCTGAAACATTTGACCTTTTAGAAATTGCAATTTATTGATCTGTTTTGGCTCACAAGCGGACTGTACATTTGCCTCCCGAACAGAAGGTCACCGGTTCGAGGCCACATGTTCCTCCTCCTCCTTGTACATTTGGAACTGTGTCAGAAACGACATGTGGCATAAAACTTGTGACTACTTATAATGCAGATCCATACCGGATCCACTGTGGTGACCCCGAACAACAATGAGAGGGGCCAAAAGAACTGAGTTGATTTATTTATTGGTTTTGGCTGTAACTTTATGCTCCTGAATAAGATCAAATGCCAATCAAAAATATCCCAACAATTTTGTGTATTATTATTTTCAAACATTGTGCGATAAAAGGTCAGCGGTTTGAGGTTTTTCACTGCAGGCAAAAATTCCACTTGCTGGTTTTAATAATTAACACTTGAGGAGTTCATGGTTGAAATCAGCAGGTTCCATTTCTGTACCTTCTACAACTTATATGCATTGACCTTCTTTTTCTGACTTTAATTTCAAATTTAATGAAAATACCGGTAATCTGGAAACCAGTTTTTTTCAGTTATGCTTCAATCTTAATACTAATTAGTAATGTGACACTTTCAGGTCTAGATCATTTTAATTTCATCACCTGCACTCTAAAAGAATGGATTGATCACATATTGACAGCATTTGTTGGATCACGCTATGGTCACAAGAACAATTTAACCACAAAACTTTGGACCAAATTTAATTTTTGTGGAATTCACCATTATCCATGTATTTGCCTCTTCAAGGAGGGGGCGCTCTATTTGCTTGAGTTAATTACCCAGATTGAGTTTTTGTTTGGCAACGTTTCGGAGGTGAATTTGTGTTGACCATTAGTCGGAAGCCATCCTGCTACTGCTGACCATTGAAGCTATGAAGGAAAACTACTACTTTATAAGGAAGTATTTTATTCTACATGTGTTTATTGGATAGTTATTAGCTACCACCCAGTGTTTTGTTTTGTTTGTTCCTCTCCGTTAATCTTTTAGGTGACTTATGATGCTCTTATTTGCTACACATAATAGCCGGGGGAAGGTCGCACAATAAGTCACCATCACCAAGGTTCCAGCCCATTTCTTGAAACCTTAGAAGTAAGTTCTATACAACCCCTGAGGCCCATTAGGCCAGTGCTTATTCTGACATACCATTGCATAAGGCAAGTGAGTCTACAACCCCCACCTGGATGAGATGCAAGTCCATCACAGGGGGTTAAAGTGGAATCTGACAGGTGGGGGAAACCCTAAAATCCAGTGTGGCGGTGCAGCGGGGGAAATGACACACCTCAAAATAACTCCCGCATTGGTTTGTGCTGCGATGGACTCGTTTTCTTTGTGAACAGGCTGCAGCAGGTAATTAAACTAAGTGCTTGTTGATTTGGAGTTGTTCTATACATCTAGTCAATAATGACTATACTGCTACTTGCTGGAGAAGCCAAAAGAAAAGAGTTTTAATCATAATCTTATAGTATTGTGCTCCAAATTATTTGACCAGTAGATGTCGGTATGATGATTAACTTCTGTGGCGACCCCTAACGGAGCATCCAGAAGATGTTAGTTTGACACTTCAAATAATGAAGCTTTTAGTGAAGCCTGGGAGTCACCACCAAACGACACTTAAACGAGACACAATTTAATTTCATCATATCTAACACCGCTCTGACTTTTTTCCTTTGGCCAGCTTTACTTTTTTTTTGTTTTTTACCAACGATAACCTTGCATCGCCGCTAGCTGCCCTCGACTCCACTGTATGTGCTAACGAGGTGCCACGAAGCACTGGTTCATGACACGATGGGGCTCAATGAATGCAAGCTTCAACCATTTCAGGCCAATGCTGAGCTGCCAGATTTGTTCAGATTTTGTTTGATGTGCAGCTGCAAACTGGCTATATTTATTTAAAGCGCAAACATTCGGTATTTTCAGGTGGTATGTTTGGTCCAAACTTTTTTTCAGTTCGGACTTTGTTTCATTCGAGTGGTCGCTTCCCAAAACCCCAGTCCAGGCGGTTCTTACCGGTTACATGACCACAAGAAGGCATCAACCAAAGCAGACAAGTGAGTTGCATTTCTTTTTCTTTTTTTTCCAAATTTGTCGTAATTTACAATTTTTATGATTTTTGAGTCGTGGATCCAAAAAGTTACGATAGACACTCTGACGTCATCATCCACCATCTTTATTCCATTCAGTGCACAGTTTTAGCGATTTGGGTGGACGTGCTTCGGTCAGTTTTTTAAAAGACCAGAACAGGAAAAAAAAAGTTTGGACCAAAAGTACCACCCGAAAACACCCATTGTAGTTTGATTATAGGACACACAACGGTCAGGACGGTTACTACAAGCTATGGTTACATTACGGTAGCCTACATGGATAATGTAATAACACGTTAATAATTTTCCTCCCAAGTCATCTTTACTTGCACCCATGGTGCAATTCCTTATTGAACGTAGCCTCTTGCTACCAGATCCTACTTAGTATGCACGTTTGGCTAGGCTCCGTTTATCCCAGCTCTTAATTGCTTTTACCGATAACGGTGATTGAAACCTTACCCTTCCCTGGGGTTGGGAGGTGGACCACAGATGGTTTACATATGTGTCAGGGTGAAGGGTGATTGATGGGGAGAACCGTGCACATTCCAGGCATCCCCTCCCCTTAGAGACCACGGGGAAAACAGGTTGGGCGCTGCTGGGGAGTTGAGTGTGGGCATTATTACAGAGGCAAGTAAAGGGGACCTGGGAGGAAGAGACACTGCAAACTAAATTTTCACTGGGAGATAAAGGATTAATGTGAACTGAAACTCACTCATCTTCAATCAGATCTGGATCCGTCTTTTAGGTGATTCGGTAAAGTGTCCTTTGGTCTGAAATGCACAATGGCACATTTGCAAATGTTTTTTGTAAATCAATTATTACTCCTTGGTAGTCCACTTCGAACACAAAATACTTCGTCCGACTCTTTTCTTGTTGACAAGTCTGAGTGGACCTGTTTCTGCTGCAGCAGTAGCTTTTTGTGTGTGTGTGCTTGGAATTTAACAGCAGATGTGCAAAAAGTTATGAAAGGTGCCGGAACACCATTCCGGCCAACTGTAACCCCTGCTTCCCCATCCAAAGCCGGTACCCAATTACAGGAGCATGTCACTCTGTGGGATAGGAGTTGGACTACCAATATATAGACCACAGTTCAAATCCAGCTCTGTGCTTCATGCTACCCCTCTGTGTCCTTCGAGAAGACACTTCATTTGCATTGTCCCAGTCCACCTAGCTTGTAAATGGGTACCGGCCTTGAGACCCTGCATGTAAAATTCACATTTCAAATCCCTAATGTGAGCGCAGTGATGCTCTGCCCATGCAGCGCTGCAGACAAGGCCAGAGAGGCAAACACGAGCTCCCTCCACAAATGAGCAGCAAATATAACATTTTCTATTTGGATTGCAAAACAGTACTTGTCCACCGTCATGTAGGTGCTCAACTCTGACCCCTTATGTGCCTCCAGGCAGGAAGACTCTGCATCTTGACCTCTGTGGGGAAAACCATGAGAGTACATATGAATGCTGGGAGTGCAAGTGGGGAAAAAATGTTTAATTAAGGTGGATGTAATGTGGTACAGTGCAAGGAAAAGAACAGATCTAGCTGACTAAGGTCAGCATGGCTCATTAATGCTGTGGAAAACTACACCTGCATTGTGTATAAGAATGCAAATAACACCGAATTCATACCAAAAAAACAATAAATTGTATAGAACTGCAGGTGTGTCTGGGAGAGGGATTATAAAACCTGTCCCATATTTCTTTGTCTAATTATCATTTTCTGAGTGTTTTTCCAGGAACCCTGGTGAAATAAAATAATTATAAGTTGTTCCCACAACAACACATTTTTCATATCTTTGCTGTCGCAAAGACAACCTGCCAAATGATGCAGGCACAAATTCTCTCCTCAGATGGCGCCCGCTCCTCGCTTGAACAGGCAGCAAGGATTCGACACTGGGGATGGAAACAATTCCAAATCACTGAGATGCAAAATTGAAATAAAAATGTATGCTCTGTGTTATTTTAATATTTTTTATTTTTTATTTTTTTCCTTGCTTCATCCATCACCTGCTCAGGTGACACACCACCTTAGGTCAAGTAACCTTTGGGCAGTTTAAAGATGAATCAAAACTCTGCATTCCTACAAACCTCCACCTCATCCCACTGCAATCATGGCAGGTGATGGTATGTCCTGACAGATGGCTCTGTTGTACCGTCTCATTGGACCACCTCCTTTAAACCTTTACACAAGGTTGATCCCTCTACCAGGATGTTGGACATTTCTACTGCCAGGATTCTGGTGGCAAATCCACCAGTCACCTGCAAACTGCTGAATCTGTGAGACTGTAAAGGTGGTGAAACCGTTCAAAGTGCATAAAGATGCCGGGATCTGTGGCATCAGGGCGGAATTTCTTCAAGTGATGTGAGGTGCTGTTCTCCTGGCATTGCAAGCAATCTGTGCTTCCATTTGGGATGGAGGCATCATCCCAACATGCTGGAAGAATGGATTTGTTATAACTCTCTGGAAAGGAAAGGGTGAGCTCTTGGATTGCAACAACAGGGGTATTACACTGCTCCCTGAGCCAGGCAAGGTGCTTGCAAGGGTCAGCATTTGATTCTTTTGATCGGGCTGCTTTGAAGGACGTCCTGAGAGTTTGCAGGATCCATGGTAAGTTGCTGGACATCATAGGTGACCTATGCACAGGCACTGAGTGCTGTGTAGAGTGGGCACAGAGTCTCTGACTTCTTACCAGTGAATTCTGGTGTTTGTTAGGGATGGCTTCTAGCACCTACTCTGTTCAATGCTTGCATGGACTGGGTGTTGGGTTAGACTGTGGAGTCCAGCAAACTTGGAAGCCTTTAGCGGTGAGGAAAGGTTTACTGACCTTGGTTTTTGGGGACAATGCTGTGATCTTTGAATCAATGGATGCCCTGATTGCAGCACTTGAGAAGCTGAATGAGTGTCTGGGTTTGCAATTTTTGTGGATCAAGGCTGAGATCCAGGCTTTCAATATCTTCCTGTACTCTGCTATCAGAAGTGTATCTGTATGTGGTGAAAGTGTCGAACTTGTTGAGAGATCCACTTATCTCAGCAGTGACATTCATGTCTCTTGGACTTCAGCCTTTGAGATGAAGAGCTGCTTGGGAAGAACTTATGGAGTCAAGAGGTCGCCAGACGTAGGCATTTGGTGATGCTGGTATCTTAGCAGGAGAACAAACGTCCAAGTATTTAGGGTGCTGGTTGTGACTTGGACTCTAACCTTTCACCTAAGGTGATGACTGGATGTTTTTGATACTAGGTCTTAGGGAGACTGACATGATGTGTACTACTTGGTTTATAAAGGAATTTCTGGTGTGATATTTTGGCCATGTGGCACTTTTCTTTATACATGATCCAGTGCACATGTGCCTCAGTGCAGAGGACGCCATCAACTGTCCACATATCGCATGGCTGCTGCAGATAGATGGCTACTTTCCGGAGGTGGGGATCAGTTGTCTGCCTGGGTGGTTGACAACCAGGGCCCAGCATGCGTGCATAGTCCCAGACCTGACCTGACCTGACCTGATGAGGGATTTCATGCATACTTTATAATCTATCAACCTTGAGGAAGTTGGCACAGGTGATTTCGGACAGTGGAGCTCACATGCACAAAGCAGGACTTCAAAGAATCATCAGCCACTTGTCACAGAAATATTAAGGTTTTTATGGATCTTGTCAAGTTATTTTTACTATACTACATGAAATGAGAGAATCAGAGGAACAACAGAACTAGGACAAATATCTAAGAAAATACAAGAGCATAGGTTGAGGTTTGTACGTGTGACGAGAAGAGACGATGCATATGTCACTAAAACAGAGAATGCAAATACAGAGGAAGGAAAGAGGTGGACTTAAGTGGAAGAAAAAAGTTCAAGGTGGAGCTGTTTGAAGAAAGTCCATCAGCCCACATAAAAGAAGAAAATGAGGATTATGCCTTACATACTTGTGTTGAAAACAAGTGGTTGCTCGAAATAAGTGTCATCATTGGAGTTTCTCTCCACAGTCATCGCCATAGGTGCCCATCAGTAAGTGTGGGTCTCTGAGCCCAGCAGTAGTTCTGTGCAGTGGGCTCAGGCATGCAAATAATTCCCTGTAGACTGCTACTGAAGGCTCCCTCATATGTTGGCCCCAGTCACAGATTAATGGCCTGGTGGCTGAATTCAGACGCTTCGTCTTCTCTGATAATCAAAGCCAGAGCAGAGCGCTGCGGGGAGAGGGTTTCTCTAAACACAACACAGAGATTCCAAACATCAGCTGCGCACCGATGTTTGGAATCATGAACAGTCACGGTAAAGTTCTCTGAAGTTAGTAATTTTCATTGAAGTATTTGTCACATTAACATGAATTTTGGATGGTATTCTCCTTTATGGGATGCCGAGCTGATGCTGCATAGCCTGTTCAATAAACTGAAGCCCAAAATAATCTGAAGTGGTTCATTAAAAAAAATAAACTGTGGCAGTCTGGTTCTGTATTCAGCCCATATGTGAGATTTTAACAAGGCTGCAGCTTTTTATTTTTTTGCCTGTTTGTGCCCAATGATGTGCATGTGTGCTTCAGCCTGAAGGCCGGCAGACTGACAGAGAGACTAAGAAATGAATCGCATTACTGTTCTATTTTCAGCTCTACAAAGTCTTGAGCTCCACTGTTGGTTCAGTGACATCAGTGAAGATCAGCTCCCCAATGTGGCTTCAGCACGCTGACGGCACGAGTTGATTAACGCGTCGGCCTGGTGCATCCGTGGAGCTTTAGTTAAACTTATTTCCCCTGGTAAAAATGTTGCATGTACAAAGTTATGGTCTTTTGACAGATCAAACCTTCGTTGTCCAAAAATGTGGAAGAAGTTTCTCTGCAAGCTATTCTGAAATATTCAGAAGCAGAAAATAACTTCTTGCCCAGTAAATGTCATGAGTGACTGACTTGTTTGTACCTCACAACTGTAGTCTGTGCGATGGAACCGTCTTGGGTCCTGGATGTCAATCACCCAAACAGACAACCGGTCTGTCCCCACCTCCCGAAAGTAGCCATGGATCTGTTGCAGCCAGGTGATACGTGATCGTCCGCTTGGCCTTCTCCAGTTGCTGGGATCTTCAACACTGAGGCACCTGCATGCTGGATCATGGCAAAAGAAATGTGCCACATATCTGAGACTCCCTAAGTAACCATCAACTGACAGTCATTCCAATGGTATGCAAGGAACCTCCAAGGAGACTTAATACCAAAGACATCTAGTCATTGCCTTAGGTCACGAGTTAGCATCCAAGTGCTTGATGTAGTTTGCTAAATACCCTCATTCTGTATGATGCTGGATTTTAAATGTTCTAGTGCTACATTGTGGACCATATTACACACAATTTAATTTTAAGGGCTCAACCCTCATCTCAACAGGCAGCGTATTGATTTCATTGTTTTTTGGGGTTTTTTTGGAACTACTGCTGTGTCTCTGGTGCTGCCATCTTGGCCAGGTCTCACTTGCAAAGGGAAATTTGATTCTCAATGTTGTTTTAACCTGGTTAAATAAAGAAATCCAAATTGAATTATTAACAGACTGGAGGAGATGGACTCATCTGTCCATCCATCTATTCACTCATTGCATTTTACAGGGTACATGGCTAGGCTTTTTTTTTTTTTTAAAGCCAAGGAAAATGCTTTTATGAAGAAAAGATTGAGAAGTACATAATGATGTCTGTTTTAACCCTTGTATTATGTTAAGGGTCAATTTGACCCATTTCGGTTTTTGTGTTGACCAAAGTACTGGTTATCCTTTCTTTTTCTTCATGAAATTTTGTGACTTTTCCTCATCTAGGGTCATGAACTGGTGTGTAAAATCTGGACACTACTGATGTTTAGTGGAATGTCTGTGCAGAGTTTGTATACAAAGATGATGTTGCGGGTCATTTTGACCCGGACACTTTTATGTGGGTAAGTAGCTGTACAGATCCAAAATAAACATGCCTTTTTGATGTCTTTTAATCTACATCAAAGAGTACTGTGCTTTGATGTACAGTTAATTGTATTTTGACTGCCAGAGACCCAGGTGTGTGTAGAGGAGGGACTTTCTCTCCCTTGTTCTTGTCACTTTT
>OMMV01175908.1:0-10071 GCA_900302635.1 Chatrabus melanurus | reverse complement strand
TGTGCCACACACCTCGCAACTCCCGTGAAATAGCAGACAAACTATTTTCAAGGCACAATCATTTTCGATTTGGTAAATATTCAGTAAATAACATTTTCAGTTAAAATGTGGGTTTGTCTTATTTTGCGCATTCCTGCAAGTGGCTGATTGAATTTCATTTTGCGCTTACGGTCATTAACACATGCAAAATCCTCTTTTACATACTGCTGTCTACGTCATGTTACCACCTTCTGTCATTTGCACAATTATTCTTAGTAAATCACCTACAAAACGTTCACCAACCCAACGTGCAAAATTTTAGAATGCCCACACAATTTAGGACTCGTTATATGGGATCTTAGTAAAACAGGCCCTTTATGTTTTAAACTAGTTGACAGACTATTATAAATGACTGTAATATTTTTGAAAATATTGGCCTTATTCAACACTAATCTGCCAAGTTTATTTTAATTAAAATGATTATTGATGCTTGAATTTATTTATTTTAGTTCACTTTATTTGGTTTGAGATAATCAGTTTCCTCAAATCGTTTGAGTTGGACTGGCTTTTCAGGTTTTACAGTGTATGACTGGAGGTCGGGAGTTAGCCGACCTTGCAGGTGTAAACATGAATAATTTGCAGGTGTCAAATATGAATAATTGATTATTTACTTTATAAATGAGCAGATAGTAAATATAAATGAAGCAATTAATGCAGCTGATGTTGCAAAACACTAATGAAGCAGATCAGCCAACAAGCTGCAGCTTCAGCGAACTGACTAAACTATTGCACAAGTTTAAGAAAATAAATCAATGTGTCAAATTCAAGTGTTCTGTGTAAGCATCCAGCCTTGGTATTTTGACTGTGATATGAATACATCCAACCTTTTGACACAAAAAAAACAAAACATGATCCTTTCGACGGCAGCTGCCCTCAAACTGACTGTATGCTATCAGAAACGATAAGCTGTAAATGAGTAAACCGAGCAACTGGTGAAGAATCCAACATCTAGCCATACAAAAAAGATGTAGATGTTTTTCTCAGGAGTTGGCTGACCAGAACTGGGACAGGTAGAATGATAATTGTTGTTACCAAAATGAAATCAAACATGTAATTTCTGCTTGGAAATTACATTTGTGTGTGTGTTTGTGTGTGTGTGTGTGTTGGGGAGGGGGGTACCTTAAGGTTAGCAGTAATTATTTATCTAAAATTAGCCTATCAAAGACTCACCAGGACAAGCACAGAATGTGTTTGAGCAATATTTATATTTATTATTAGAATTCCTCAGTGATACTTTTTTGTTCAACCTTTTGTTAAACATAAGTGAGGTCAGGTCTGGGAGCACGTGCTGGTGCTGCTTGTCGCTGCATCCACCAGACTGTGGAACCGGCCTGGGTCCTGGATGTCAACCACTCAGGCAGACAGCCAGTCCATCCCCACTTCTTGAAAGTAACCATCTATCTGCTGCAGCCGGGTGAAACGTGGGCGTCCCCTTGGCCTTCTCCAGCCACTGTAGTCCTCAACACTGAGGCACCCGCGTGCCGAGTCATGCCCAGTGAAACGCACCACATGGCCAAAATTTTGTAGCTTATGCTCCCTCACAATGCAAGTGATACTCCTCATCTTAATCTCCCTGTTTGTTCAACACAAAGTCATTCCAGCGGTGCCCAAGGATCCTCCGAAGAGACCTAGTATGAAGGACATCCAGTCGTTGCCTTAGGACACTGGTTAACGTTCAAGATTCTCAACTGTATAGTAAGATAGGTAGCACCAGGACTCTAAAGACTTGCTCCTTCGTTCTCCTGCAAAGATATCACCATCGCCAAACAGCTCTGTCCAGCGACCTCATGACTCCATAAGCTCTTCCCAGGCGTCTCCCAATCTCAAAGGCCGAGGACCCAGAGACATGAATGTCACTGCCGAGATAAGTGAATGTTTCTACAAGTTCAACACTTTCACCACATACAGATACACTTCTGAGGGCTGAGTCCAGGAATTCATTAAAAGCCTGGATCTTAGTCTTGATCCAGGACAATCACAAACCCACACACTCCGATTCCTCACTCAGCTTCTCAAGTGCTGTAATCAGGGCATCCATTGATTCTGCAAAAATCACAGCATCGTCCACGAAATCAAGGTCAGTAAACCTTTCCTCGCCAACAAAGGCACCTAAGTTGCTGGATAGTGACACTTAGGAGCCACCCAGTCCAGCTTAGGCGCCACCCAGTCCATGCAAGCATTGAACAGTGTAGGAGAATACATCCCTGATGAACACCAGAATTCACTCGAAGGAAGTCAGAGATTCTACCCCCGCGCCACACAGCACTCAAGTACCTGTGTACAGGCCACCTATGATATCCAGCAACATGTTGGGGATCCCGCAAATTCCCAGGATGTCCCAGAGAGCAGCCGGTCAACCAAATCAAATCAAATCGCTTTGCGAAAAAGCGTTTCATTCACAAAGCATTTTTAACATAGCCAGGAAGAAAATAAAATGTCTCTGCATTTAATTTAGTTGTGATTACTTAGTGGAAACAACAATTTTGTGTCTGCGCACACCCGTGTGTGTGTGTGTGTGTGTTGTGTTGTGTTGGTGGGTTGCCATTGACCAAACAAAGTAACAACACAGAAGTCTTGATTCAATCGGATGAAAAACGGTGGAAGGAAAAATACGTTTCCATCGAATGCTGCTGCTCATTAAAAACAATGGCAAACATTTGCTGCTCTTTTCCCCTGAAACAAGTGGAAACGGACTTTCTGTGTCATCTTTCCGTACAATTAAGGTCTTAGACCCTAATGCAGAGCTTTTGGCAGGAGCTCGCCGTGGACACGGCGCCAGTGCTGGAGAAACCTCGGAATCCCTCGGCCTGTGATGAGAGCAGCATATTGAGTTTTATTTCAGATTTCCTGATACACAAATACCAAATCATGAGTCTGTCCTTCTACATGCCGTTTCTTGACAATTAATAGCGGTGGCTGTAATTTTGCCAAGGTTTAGCTTTTGCGTGCGCTGATGCCTCGTGGGCTGAGTTATGCTCAGTGTCAGATTTGATTTGTGCTCGTCAGCCGAGCCTGGAGTGCTGGTGTTTGACTGGAAAATGACGAGCAGCCACTACATTTCTCACGGCGCACAAGCGAGGGCTTGACAGAAGCCGATTTTACTCCCCCTAATAAATGTAGAGTTGTTGAAATGTGTACGCAAGTGTGTGCATGCGTGTGTAAACAGTTCGTCTGGTGAATCACCTCGGCACGCTCTTGCAGCCGCGCAGAAAATAAGGTTTTAAAACTTCACAAACGCTTGCACACTATTTGGAAAGTAAACATTAGAAGAACACTGCGTGCTTCAGTGCGTCCTGCGTTATGTTGTCCTTGTGGAAGAAGAAAGGTGACGAAACTGAAGTGAAAAGTTCAAAGGCTTTCGAAGCAGCAGAATCCTCAAACGTGCAGACAAGTTGGAGGTGGCGTTTAGGATGATGGTGGGATTTGATGATCTCCACAGGTTGACTTTGGTTTGTTTGCTAAAGTCCAGTTCTGTGGTCACCTGTTCTGTAGTCTGCACTGAAGGCAGGCTGCTTGTGAATCACTTACCGTCAGATCAACGGGGAAATCCACCGATGATTCACAGAGATGAGTGACTTTGAGAAACTGACTTTTCAACGAACTTCTCCAGTGCACTCTGCCCTCACCCACTCTCGCTCTCATTCCCTCCTCAAGAGAAACTATAATACAGCAGAGAAGGAAACCAGAGCAGCGAGAGTCATTTTCAACAGAATGACCATCATCTGGCGGTCTGTTTCCCCCCGTGTGCGATCGTGGATCTGGCTTTATGCTTCGGCGTGGTGAAGACGTTTGCATGCCGTTGGCCGACCCTGCAAGTGGAAACTGCACTTTGACATTTCTCTTCGCCGCTTTCTTGCTTGTTCCTTTTGCACAAATGTTTTCCATTGTAGCATGTTGTCTTCATTTGCGAGACTGAAAAATCACTCAATCTTTGAGTTATTTGCTTAAGCCGGCCTGCCAGAGTAATGTTTTTATGGGTCATGGAACATTTTCGAACATGTCATCGAAGGTTATGATAATTATCCACTTTCCATTTCGGCAGTAGACATGTTTATTGCGCTGAATGTCCATGTGCGTGCTGCACTCCTGGTTTTCATTATGGAAATGGGGACAGAAAGGAATCTCCACAACAGATTGAGCTGAAAAGTTTTATAACTTTTAAAAACTGTTAATAGCTGTGCTTTCAGCACAGATGTTCCTCAGCACGAGTCGTCGTGTCTTTCACTGGAACATTTTGATTTTAATTTGACGTGTCGTCTTTCCGCTGGACTCAAAGAGCGGCTTTTGTCACACTCTAATAGGCGCCTACAGCCAGCGAACAATGGTGCTTTATTGGACAAATGTGTGTAACTAACTCGGTTCACAGTGATTTTCTCAGAGATTCCTGTGTGCACTGGTGCAACAGAAGCATTGCTCCAAAAAAAAAAAAAAAAAAGACCAAATTTAGTCAATTTTCCCTTTGAAGCACAAAGTCTTGTGGCCCTAAAGATTAAGATCAGCATTTTTTTTTTTTTTCATAATAAATATCTCAGACTCAGGCAGCAGTTCTGTACCGTGAAGTGGAATTAAAACCGCACGGGTGAGGCTGGTTCGGTTTAAGTGACACTCAAGTTCAAACTGCTTTTTACGAAGCACAAATGAATGCTTCTTGACGACAGTCAGAAAAGTCAGTCATGTTATTTTTAAATTAATAACTCAAATCGTGCAGCATATTTGAAGCATTGGATGTTTGTCTTTTTTTAGTTTGATGGAAGTGTAGCTGAGATGAGCCGTCGTGTTAGTCTTGGTGACTCTGTGCGTATATTTGGACTAGGGAGCCCCCCTACCAGTCATCTGCAGAGGATCTCCCTCCGGCTGAGGCGTTCACTGCCACAGTTACTACGGCAGCAGCGCTGAATCACCCGCTTTCAGCTGCATTGTCATGAACAATGCCAGTAAATGTGAGAAAACACTATTAGCAAATGAAACTCGCTGTACGCTGCGCACCACTCAGAACTCTCTTTCACTTGTGGATTGTTGGTGTGCGGCACTCCGTCTTATATTGAGTGATCGTGTCTGAATCATAGAATGTCTGTTGCTTATTTTATTGAGAAATACTTGTAACGACTTGCTTGTCCGCTGACTGAGTTCAGTGCAGCAACAGTTTTCTGTGGTGTAAACTTTTTTTCCCTCTGAGGATCCTTTACATGATAGATTGATGAAGTTTGTTGTGTAAATTTGTCTTTTTTCCCCCAAACATTTTCCAACATATTCAACCCTTTCTCATGAAATATATTCCTGCTTCGGGGGGCTGTTGGCTTCACATGTCAGAGTTGGAAACAATCAAATGATAATGAAGCCTAAAATGTTCAGACATGCTGTTTAATGTGTTGAAACCTTATGTTTTGACACTGAGCTGGAATTTAACTTTCAAAAATAAGTTTTATTCTTCTTCTTTTTTTTGGTCAAAATATTTTCAAATTATTGCATCCAAATTAAATTGTCTGCAGCTGCAGCCGACGCCTTTTATGAGAAAACCGTGTGACTCAAATTGAACTTTAAATACAAACACAGGATTAAATTTTTGTAAAAAAAAAAATGTTTGGCCATATTAACATTTATTTTAAATAAGTTGCTTGTAATTTCAGGTTGAAAAAGCTAACCAACTCAGTTTACTTGAGTTGGGTTAATTTAGAAAAAATAAGTAAAGGAAAATGGTGATTCTGTTTTTCAGTGGTTGGATGTAACTTAGTACATTTTCTCTTGTACTGTATTTTACTGGTATAAAAAACCTTTGAATTTACTCGATTTAGATGTACATCAGTCCCACATGATCAGAATGTGTCCAACTGACATCATTTTCTTCTGTATGACAGTTGGGTAAAGAAGAAAATGATGTCAGCCGGACACAATCTGACCATGTCATGTACACATTTAAATTGAGTAAATTCACAGGACTTTTTTTTTTTCAGTGTATAGCCTTCAAATTACAGGTAGCCTGCTTGTACTTTACTTGAGTTTTTTTCTTTTCATGCCACTTTCTACTTATACTGTGGAGCAGGTAGCTCAGTGGCTAAGGAGCTGTCCTGCTAATATGTAGCTCTGGGTTTGAATCCAGCTCGTGTTGCCTGTTTGTTTCCTTGGACAAGACACTTAATCTGCAGTGTCTCAGTCCGCCCAGCTGTAAAATGGGTACTGGCCTTGGCTGGGAAATAGCCTGTGATGGACTGGCGTCCCATCCAGGGGGAGTCCTGGACTCTTGTCCGCTTCACTCCACAGAAGCTGGAGATAAGCACCGGCTTGATGGGCCTTTAATGACATACTTCACTACATTTCACAGGGAAATATTGCACATTTTACTTAATTACTTTTATCTTCACAATTTAAGGTCGATGTCATAATTTTTTTTTTTTTGACATTTGTCAATAAATGATATGTGTACTTACAAATTATTAAGTGATGTAATTGTTAAAGTAGAATTCTGTCAGTTCAAGGAAATCAATTTAAGTTCATTAAGGGGGAAGCGAAAAATGATGATTCGAACTGAGGGTGTTAACGTGTGGTTAGTGATTGGTTTAAGTTGATCTGGTTTGGATGTGTGGCGACCTCGGGCAAAATGTGAGCCGCCAAAGGTCTCGCACACAATTTGTGACGAACAGTGCACACAAAATGAAAAAAAACAAACAAGTTCCCACAAAGCCTTGCTTTTAAGTTACATGTACTTAAAATGTTGTGCACCATCTAAGTAGTGCACACTTTCAACAGGCGTTCTTCCTCACCATCTTACAGGACATTTACTTAATTTGTTTGAGGCGGTGAGTTTGCTTAGTTTTTTTTTTTTTTTTTAAGTAAACCATATTCTGTTTTACAGTGTGAGAAGAATTAGCTCTGGATTGGCCTTTTAGTCTCTCTCCTGACTTGTTTATCAGTTGTTACGTTAATGTTTGCTTCTGCAACAGTCTAATCAGTACAGCGGAAAGTGCTACTTTTCTGCAGACGCCCACTTCATGTTGGTTTGGCGCTCTACGTCGTTTATATTCCTGTGGTGCAGAGTCGCTCCTGTCAATCACATAACATACGTGTAGCGCGTTACCTTGCGACAGGCCTGTGATTTGTAACTGTGGTGATGGAGTTAGAGGATCTTTAGTCTGGTGGGCCGAGGGCCACGGTTATTTTGGCTACTTGTCGTTAGAAAAGCCGCGCCCTTTAAAGGCGGCCTGTAGTCGGTCCTCCAGCACCGTTTCTTTCCGCCGCTGATACGGCGTGATTATTGATAAGCTGGCCAGCTTTTGTACATTAGACTTCAGCGCCGTGCTTGTTTGCTTTGATAGTCACAGTGTCGTCTTTATGAGTGCGTGGGGGTGTCTGTGAATGTGTGAATATGGTTGACATGGGAAAGGAAGAGCCTCCCACGCTAACAGGATGATGTGAGTGATGGTGGCCAGAAACAAAAGCAGGCGGCAGAACACACAAAGTGCAGCTAGGCACAAATTAAAGCTGTTTGTCCCGTGGCAAAAACTTTTAAAAGAAATGAGGAAGAACACTAGAAGTTCACACTGAATAAAACAGCGACGAGCTTTGGCGTCGATTTTGTTTTGTCAAGTTAACAGCGTGCAGCAGATTTGAAGAGATTCATTTCGCTGTGTTTGTGTCATCAATTTAAATGAGGTTTCTGTTTCTTCTGAACGGGAGGCTCGGCTGGGTTGTGTTGCTCACCGTTGACTGAATCACCCAAACCTTTCTTTAAACTTCAAAGTTGAATTACAGCAAGTTTCCCCCTAAAAGGAAAAATTTTAAAAATCATCAAGCCCCTTCTGTGACAAACCGGTTTCATTCTAAATGGACTGTGGGGACACTCAGGGGGGAAAAAGAAGAGCCATGAACACGCAAAAGTTTCTGTTGAGCACATTTAAAAAGGGAAGTTACAATTTGACCAAACTGACACTTTTTAGGGAGGAAAAACTCCCACTCACACTCCCACACAGTTTGCACACCACCGACAGGGAAGCAGCGCGTGCTTCATCCTGTTTCTGTTTTAGCTGATGTTTGTTTGATGACCATTTTTTACGGTGGGGGGGGGGGGTTGTTTTCAGCCCTGTGTGTCCGTACCTGCGCTGTAAATCAGAACTCAAAAAAATTGATGTAACTGATGACCTTGAAATTTTTACATTTGTGTACTCAAAAATTAAGTTATTTGAAATTTAGGTAACTCCAAACTTGTTTAAGTAAAATGAACTTGGTTAATTTGAGTTAAATCAACTTCAATGAGAATTAATTTAATAAAAAAAAACACATTCAGCATGTATGACAGCTCTTGTTCCGTATCTCCTCCCTCAGTTTTGCTGCTCCAATCACCATTTTTTCCGTGTGGTTACACCTGTTGAAGGTCTGGGTCCTTGGGACACTTTGGTGTGAAGGGGAATGTACTGCTCACACAAGTAACACATCTCTGAAGTGAGCGCCACTGTAGCAGCATAACCGTGCCGCACCGCTGCCCTAAAACCAGCGTAAACGCCTTTGTGCATCGCGTGGACTATGTTGAAATTCTATCGCAAACTGATTATTTATACATTAAATATGGGGGGGGGGGGCTTCTGTAGCATTTTGCTTGTGTTAAAGACGTAGCAACAGGGGCAGTGTGACGTCAGATGAAATGAATATTCCCCTCAAAGGATCCTGTCATCTGGACGAAGCACTCCAGTCAATGGCTGTGCATAGCCGTCTAGTGTTCCTATAACAGAACGAGCAGTCGGGTATTGAGTCAGCGATCTTCTGCTTTGTGAACAACCGCACACTGACATTGCTGTGCACACATTTATTTCAACTATCTTATTTTCCCTTAAGGTCAGAATATCTGACCCTTAATCTAGGTGTCGATTAGATGTTATTCTCTTTTTTTTTTTTTGGTTTACTGAGGAAGACTCAGATGATATATATTCTGGAATCAAACAACAAAAGGAAAATCATAGGGTTTATACACATTCATCAAACACACTGCATCGGTGCAGCATGTTGAAAAAGCATGTTGTGCTGAAACTGGAAAGTTGGTAGTTCAAGCCCCAAGTATTATGTCAAAGTCACTAAACCCCAATTCCATTAAGGAACAGTTAACAATGTATGGGTTAATTTAATCAGTATATAATGTAGCTACGTAACACTAACTTCAGTTTTATTTATTTCTGCTTTCGGCTGCCCCCAGTTGCTTGAGGTCGCCACAGCAGATTTCTGGTATAAATCCAAATGAGGATTTGGCACAAGTTTTATGCCGGACACGCTTCCTGACACAACTCCAATTCCACACGGAGAAACATGCGTGCAGCTCGTGCCGTTCCTAAGCGGTCTGCCAGCTGAGTACTAATCTGGACCTATCCTGCTTCACTTCTGACATCTGACACGGTCAGCTGTGCAGAGTAAAATGGCTGCACTAACTTCCGATGTTGAAATAATGTTGTTTTTGAGTGCAGAAACTTTTTTTTTTAAATTACCGTATTCGACCGCTTAAGCGCACAGACCCTAATTAGCGCACATGGGGTCTTTGTGGGGCCTATGGGGGTGTCCCTGGTGCTATTTCCAGCATCTGGGACCATTTTCTGAATTATTCTTTTAAGCGCACAAAAGAATGATTTCGGGAGGCACCCTATCTATATAATAATACCGTAGCGGCCATTACAGAATTTCCTTTGTCACAGGTTGCGCTCCAGGGAAAAGGATGCAGGGGGTAGTATGGCATACCATTGGCTTTCTTTTTGGGTGGAGAGCGTCTTGGCGGGGGTTAGAAGGTTATATGAGCAATATTTGGGGTTAAACTAGCCATTTTCCATTGTTCTACCATCACCATAGCAACCCCATTGTGCTCCAGGTCGCTGATTGGCTGAGAGACAACAAAGGCCTGACAATTACACATATTACCACCAGATGGCAGCACTGTCACGTGATGAAACCAATAGGAGTTGGGCCAATGAAAAATTATGGGATGTAGGGGTGTCAGGTATCGGGATACACAAAACATTTAGACTTTTCATCACTCAAATAAGCACATTCGTGGAAGTTGAA
>OMMV01175898.1:0-10615 GCA_900302635.1 Chatrabus melanurus | reverse complement strand
AAGCCTGGATAAATGAGTAGGGTTGCATCAGGAAGGGCATCCGGCGGAAATTTTGCCAAACCAAACATGCAGATCACAAATCGAATTTCCATACCGGATCGGTCGAGGCCATGGTTAACAACGAATGATGGCATTTATTGTTTTTGAGTTATCATGTTAACAAAATGGAGGGGATGTACTCATTCGTTTATCTAGCTGCCTGTTCATTCACTCATTGCATTACAGGGTGCATGCCGAGGCTTTTCCAAAGCATGGGAGCAAAGACATCAAACTAGGGTAATAACGAATGAATAATGGATTGATCAACATGATCTTGTAAAGCCATGGGATAGTTCACCCAAAAGAATTCACTTTTAAAAGTAGAGTAGTAATGCAAGATGTTTATTTTGCTTCTTCTTTGATGCTCAATACTCTTTTTAAAATGACTTAATATTCAGAAGGGTTTTCCTTATTTTTGCAATATTTCTGCTTTATTATTTCTAACAATTGATATTTGCACATGATTGCATAGATAAATTGTTTATACACCGGTCTGGTTTCATGAAGCAATACATTCTTATGGTGCTGATCTTAATCATTTCTAAACTGTGCACATATACACAAGATAGGCTATGCATGAATATGTAAACTGAAGGTCTTCACATCGTTTATCAGCTACAGGCAACAAGTATGTGGCCACCATGGGCTAATCATATTGTGCACACTGCAACTTGATATTGGCTTGTTCAAATGCACACTTGCCAAACATGAAATTATACAGTATATAAATGTAAATTAACCAAATGGTTAATGAGCCATTTTGTGACACATGCATGGTATGTCTGGAGTGTTGGCAGGAGCCTTTCAAATCCTTTGTTGGGTTGTAATGTTGGTTGATATCCATGGGTAAAGCTAAAACTGGAATAACATATACATTGTTCCGTCAGGCTGTCCTGCTGATTGGAGAACAAGGAACTGCTAAGACGGTCATAATTAAAAGCTACATGTCAAAGTACGATCCTGAAATCCACATGGGCAAGAGTGTCAACTTTTCCTCTGCCACCACACCGCTCATGTTCCAGGTACAAAGTAAAAGTTTCCCTTTAATTTGCAACTGCTCCTAGTCCCATTCTTTTGAATTTCTTTTGATAATAGATAATCCATATCTGAGATAAATCAACATGGATTATCCTGAACCCGTGAAGTAATATTGATCGCTGTCAGGTCTGATTAACCATTAACTTTGTTTCGATCGAGCTGTCACGATGGATTATGTCTGATTGAAACTTCGTCCTATCTGCCTTCTGTCTTTCCCACTTTTTCTTCATCAGCATCCTCCTCCTCCTGCCTAACGTGTGTTATTTTTTCTTTGCTTGCCCTGTTTCATTTTTTTTTAAGAGGACAGTTGAGAGCTATGTCGATAAGCGGATGGGAACCACTTACGGACCTCCAGCTGGGAAGAAAATGTCTATTTTTATAGATGATATCAACATGCCTGTCATCAACGAGTGGGGAGATCAGGTTTGAAATCATTACATCATTTCTTGAAACACAAGTTCCGATGCTAAACAGCAAGCTTTCTTCATTTGAAGTGGGCTAATTATATAAATACTAAACTTAAAATTGCAACAGTTAACAACAAAGAAGTCTCCGGGCATTAACTATTAATAAATGGCCTTTTTGTTTTTATTTTTTTCCTGTTCATAATAGGTGACTAATGAGATTGTCCGGCAGCTGATGGAACAAAATGGCTTTTTCAACCTGGAAAAGCCGGGAGAGTTTACCAATATCGTGGATATCCAGTTCCTGGCAGCTATGATTCATCCCGGAGGAGGCCGTAATGACATCCCCCAGAGGCTGAAAAGACAGTTCTCAATCTTTAACTGTACCTTGCCCTCCAATGCTTCCATCGACAAAATATTTGGTGGGTTAAAATGATATGTATTACATAGTTCGACTTATGGGGGGTGGGGGGTACCGGGGAGTCTGAACCCCCAATAACACTTGGACCCCCCGCCCGAAAAAAAACCAAAAAAACAACATAGTTTGCAGGGGTTGAAACATTTATATATGTTTCTTGCCTGTAATTGTAAATATTACAATATATTTTCCATATTCCTGCCTGGAAGAAGCTTGGAGTGGCAGTGTGGTGGTCAGTGCACTTACTACCAAAACAGAAGGTTCCCGGTCCAAGGTCACCCTTGCCCATGCTCCATGTAATGTGGAGTTTTGTAAGGAAGGGTATCTGGTGTAAAACTTGTGCCAAATCAACATGCAGATCCATTTTATTAATTTGAACTTAATTTTTTTATGCCTGGAGTGGACCATACTGTTTTTTAATGTTTGTTGAACATCTCGCCTGCCTGCCTCACTCCCATCATTGCAATGGTTCAATTAAGTCTATGCTTCAATGCATGGCACAAGCCAAAGGATACTCTAGTAGGTCAATGTAAGTGGCAACTCTTATCTAGTTACTTTCTTACCTTCAGAGGTTCTGAATTAGATTGTGTGAAGTGTCTCCCGATGAATGCTAACGTTAGCTAGTTTGTTACTTTTACCTTAAGTTTCTCATGTTTATCTCAAAAACATTAGCTTGGTAAAGCAAACATTTGCCTTATCTAACATTAGGCTATAAGATGTGTTACCATGGAATTTTATGGGCTTAAATGTTGCCATGGATACACCAAAATTCATACATTGTCACATGACCACACCAGGATGTTCAGTATATGTCACTTTGGGACTTCATTGGTTAAAGTCAAGGATAACGCTACATAAGGACATTTCCAGAACATTTAAAGGGATGGTGACACCTGTGTCTCCATGGGTTCTTATGGGTTAGCTAGCTTATGTTAGTGGGGAGGGTCCTTACCATTACCTAACATTACCCAACTAATGTTCAATAAGGCCCCCCCCCTGCGGTATAGTCTCTGTTGCTTTCAATCCCCACAGACTACCACTGGGCGTAGAATGGGTCACATTGAAGAGCTCTGTGACTGGACAGGTGGTACAGAACCTTTGCAACAAGCCAGTTTGTGAAATTTCTGTGCCGCTCAGCTGTAAGTGCTATTGTGAGCATAGGATGTTCAACAAAATGCATAGGAGTGATGGGCCTGTATGAACACAGTACCGTAGGTGTTGAATGAATGAATCATAGTATTTAATTTTTCCATGCTCATACAGAGGATATAGTGCCAGGTTAATAAGATAGTACTGCTAACAAGGATACAAAGAGAGTGCAGCCGCCTGCTGAAGTAATAATAACTTCCAACTCCATCATTACCTGCACCATCTGACAGAGAGGGGAAATCAGAATTCTGTTTTTCTAGCTTATGTACACGTACAGTACGTAGAGACTTTAATATAAATTTACTGAAAACACCAAGGACATTATCTTTACAATCATGGCGCATAGCGCAAATACAATTGCAGCGTGCTCAGCTGTACTTTGCTATTTACAACAGGGCTCACACTTTAATAGTTATAAATATTAGGTGTTTATTTCACTTTACAGCAGTTTCAGTCAATGTAAAAAAAAAAAAAAAACTTTCTGGCAGCGCATCATTCTCAGAATATTGACACCATGGCAGCTAGCTGACTAGAAACTCAATTACATGCCCCACGAAGTGTGTACTTTATCTTCTACCGTTGATAACGATTATCTCTGCCCTCTTTAATGATGTACCACCGACACCCTAAAATGATGCCATCATCTACTGCAGGTGTGATTGGTGAGGGTCACTACTGCGCCCGTCGTGGCTTCATCGGCGAAGTCCGGAGCACTGTGCCTCGCCTGGTGTCGCTGACTCGCCGTCTCTGGCAGTCGACTAAACTCAAGATGCTCCCCACCCCCGCCAAATTTCACTACATCTTCAACCTCAGAGATTTGTCAAAAATCTGGCAAGGCTTGCTGAATACCACCGCTGAGGTGGTTAGCTCCACCCAGGTGAGAACATTGAACCACTGCATTTCCATGCACCTACGTAAGCAACAAGGTTAATTAATGCACTCATTCTATTCATGCAAATAAAAATCTTTTTTTGGTTTTGGTCACTGAGGACCAAAACCATTACATTTTCTGCTGCTTTATCACCACTTGATTAACCAAAACTGGAGTTTCCAGCCAATCAAGAGCTGGAAGATGTGAATCGACTCCGGCTTGTTATTAGCTAATCAGGTGTGGGTAAAGCACAGAGAGAGGGATAATGTCATCCAGGTGCAGATGGGAACTCGGACCACGGTTAAGAACTGATACCTTAAAATAAGTTAAAGTCCAGTGAAGTCGCTTCCACTTAAAATTCACATGTACATATGGAATAGTACACATGTAATTCCTCTTCTAATTCTGGAATTACAATCTCAGTTCTCACTGAGACTGCCTATTTTCTGTCAGCTTGCAGTCTCACTGAATAATTGAATAGAATGGGATGCATATGTTGCACAGTACCTCAGGCTGCCCTGAGTCTAGAAAAACATGAGACTATGAGCTAAACCCAGAAGATAAAGAGGACAGTGAGCAAACTCCAATAGAATACAATAGTACACTGCAAAAACTGCAGATCTAAGCAAGTGTAATCATCTTATATTCAGATTCAAAATCTCGTTGCTCTTCTTTTTAGTATACATGGATTATTTAGTGCTTTCTTATGGAGATCCTTTGATTTAATTCAAGTCAGTGTCACTTGCCTCATCTTGATAAGAAACTTTGTCTTTATTTGAGTTATTTTTCACTTGATACCAGGAACATTCCTGTAAAACATTTGCTTAAAGCCTTACTTTAAGATAGCAATCTAAACTAGAATGCTTGAAACTAGTCTTTTCGATCTTATCTAAGATTTTATGCGCAATATAGAGTCAGACACCCTGACTTATTTCAAGATGCCTTATCAAGTAAAAGTCATTTACTGCACTCGCAGCCAAACTGGCTTGATTAAAGTGCACACATGCTATATCTAGAAATGGTCCCACAGCGAATGGACAAGCCAGCGTGATTCTGTGGCCTCATGGATAAGGCATCAGCTGCTGGAGCTGTGGATTGTAGGTTTAAGTCCCACTTGAATTGTAAGTGCTAAATGTGTTTAGGGGTTAATGCAGAATGAGGCATGAAGTTGTCTCTGTCTGTTTGTCCCATTTATCCCATTTGCTGTAGCAAATCTAATCTCAAATTAATTGATCTAAAAACAAGCATTTTCTACTTGTTTCAAACCTTTGAACATGTATCAGAGTCTATTTATTTCTCGACAAGTAAAATGATCGAGCTGCATGGACACATAATTTCACTTATATCAAGAAATTTTCTCCTCAAATTTAGAGTTTATTTCTTGTATCTTAGCTAAGCTTTTTTTGCAGTGTACAGATTAAAAGGGAATGTCCTGTAAATTTTACAGGACTTTCTGTGCGGAAGGTTCCCAGTTTGAACCCCACCCCTGCCCATTCTCCATGTAATGTGGAGTTGCGTCAGGAAGGGCATCCGGCGTAAAACCTGTGCCAAATCTACATGCAGATCCATGTGGGATCTGCTGTGGCGACCCAAATTTGAAACTGGGAGAAGCCGAAAGTAGATTATTATTTTCGTCATAACACGATTGTTTTATGCACAATAAGGTGATTGTCCTGAGCGGCTCCAATGACACAAATGGCTAAACTACAAACGATGTCCCAGGTGTTGCTGGCACTGTGGAAGCACGAGTGCAAACGTGTGATAGCTGATCGATTTACCATGCCTGAGGATGTGGAGTGGTTTGATGAGGCCTTGGCAAAGCTGGTAGAGGAGGAGCTTGGCGAGGAAGGAAAGAACGTGGTGGACTACGCCGTGGACAGACACTTTGTCGACTTTCTACGAGATGCACCTGAGGCGACAGGTACTCTTTCAACCAATAGATATATAACATCTGAAGACACTACAGAGTGCAATACTGCAAAATGTTTTGGTTTTCTCTCAACTTTTGTGGAATAAGAGTTTGAACTTGTATTGGAACTTTTTTTTCTCCCACAGGGGAGGAGCCAGAAGATTCAGACTTTGATTTACCGAAGGTTTATGAGCCTATTGAGTCATTTGAGAGTTTAAAGGACCGTCTGAACATGTTCCTCAGCCATTACAATGAGAGTATCAGGGGAACTGGCATGGACATGGTTTTCTTTAAGGACGCTATGACACACCTGGTCAAGGTACTCTACATTGTTTTTACAGTAACACTAATTAGCATTTATTTTCACTATTTCATGTGAATTTAAATTCAAAATGAAACAAGCATGCAACCTGAGAGCACAGACCTTTGTAAAAGATCAGCGATCCACATATTGTGCATTTTCATTATGTACATGTAGATTGTAATGTCAACTGCAGGTCATATTCCTGTAGTTGGAATGATCAAATATTTCAAAATACTCACACGTATGTACAGTTATAATATTTATTAATGACACAAATCATTTTTGAATGGCTCATATGTCATACTTTTAAGAACAAAGTGCCCAAGAGAAGGCGAGGGAGCATGAATCCCCGTCACCAAAGAAGCGAAAATTTGAAGGGGAGCAAAATCGTGACCGGCGACAGGATAATCCGATCTGCAACCTCACCACTAGATGACACTAAATCCTACACAGTGTAGCTTTGAAGCAAATAGAAAACACACAAATATTTCCAATGATGTCTCTCACATGGAGTCCCTCATTTTTGTCCTCCCATACAGACATTTGGATAATGCAAAGGAAACGATAAATTTGATTTGAAATGATAAACGGCAGCAGATAGATGGTTACTTTTGAGAGGTAGGGATGGACTGGTTATCTGCCTGGGTGGTTGCCATCCTGGAACCAAGGCGGTTCCGTGGGGTCATGAATGTGGCACAGCGCCGCACCAGCGCATGCTCCTAGACTTGACTTGACAGACATTGCTGTTTAATTGTGTTATTTGTGCGTTTATTCTTGCTGTAGGTGTCGAGAATAATCCGGACACCTGGAGGTAATGCCTTATTGGTGGGTGTCGGGGGCTCAGGCAAACAGAGTCTGACCAGACTGGCTTCATTCATTGCTGGTTACAAGATCTTCCAGATCACTCTCACACGGTAATGCACGCACACACACACACAACATTTATTGCCATTACAAATACCCTGCCTTAAAGCCAAATTCTGTTCTAAATTGAAACACTTAAGTAACAGGAAAAATGTCCTTACTTTGCAAAAAATACCCATTATAAGGGTCGAAAAATGTGATCTCATTCCGTGCTGCATATACTTAAGCCTACACAGAGAGAGACTGTGAAAGGATGATAATAAATTCCCTCACTCCAGCAAGCTAATAGTCTTCATTCACTTGAACTCACTGTGGCCTGTTCGGGCAGGCATATTTATCTTGAGCCAGTAATGATTTGAACTGAGTTTTGAATGGGTGATTGGTAAGAGCTGACATTTACACTGACATAAACATGAAGGGCCCTATCTTCCATCCGACGCAAAGGAGTGTGCAGTGCAACGCTAGTGCCATTCCTCGTCTCCACCCAATGCAGTTGTGGTTTTCACACTTGCCGCCCGTGTTGCAAACTCGTCTGCGCTCGTCCATGCGCCCACAGGAGTGTTTGACTAAAAATGAGGTGTGGTCAGGCACAGAGCTGGCAGCCTCACATGGTGACTTCACAACACACGTACACTATGCACACTGCTCAATGGGATGTGCGATAACGCATCATAGGACCATGAAACTGAATTGTAAACAAAACGTAATGAAATGAAAGTAATAACGAATGGAAAAACAAAGCTTTAATAACTCTGATTTGTAAATTATTTTTATGCTGTTTTCCTTCCTCCCACCAGCTCACACACATGGCAAAACAGGGCAGGGATTCAGTTTTTACAGATGGGGCAGGACTATGACCATGATTTGAAGACTTACACTGCTGATAATACCCCTGTCATATGTGTAACAACCCGAAACAACTTTGATTACAAAAAAAAACACACACACATACACACACACATTACATTACTATTCACACACTCCAACAGCAAAAGAAACTTCACTCCATCTGTAACAGTGTACAAACAGTGTGCATGACAGCAGAAGTCCCATTAAAGACAGATTGAACAGTTTTTAACTTACCTTAAAACGTACGTAATTAATCATGGACTCACAACATGCCTGTGATTAATTAGGTGACTTTCTCCAGCTTCTTTATGCCCATCGCCCTGGTTTGCACTGTGTTTTGGGTGGTATAAATACCAGTGTGTGGGTGGACACACCCCAAAAGCATTTGTGCCATGAATTTTACATCAAATAGGCCCTGAACACCTCCTGTGATGGTACCGTGCAGTAGAGCCTGACCGATATGGATTTTTTTGGGGTCCGATACGATACGATATTCGGAAGTAAAAAAAATTTGGATACCGATATATCTGCTGATATATGAAAATGTTCATTTCTCACAATTTTTTCCAAAATATGACAAAAAATGCCAAACATATTAGATTTATACAGAAATCCAGCTGTCTGGGATCATATTCCATCATCTTGGATTATTTTGTTCGAGTAACCAACCAATGAACGTCACGTTGCCTTCAATCAGACTGGCAGTCACTGTGTCGCTTCCCTCAGTATTTGCGTAAAATAGACTTCTCATCTATTTTGGCCCCGCCTATTCAGTGACATAGCGACCACTTGTCTCTTGTCGCTGTAAAGTGTCCACTCTGATTGAAAATGAATGGCAGCTGGTCACTTTTCCTCTGTCTCTTGTAGCTAATGTGACCAAGGGGTGATTGGGGGGGGGGTCGCACCCATGCCTGACGCCATTGTAAACAATGCCGTCAGACCGCCCTCTGCTGAACAAACTATGTAATGACACCATTTCCAACAGTCAAAGTGTTTTTCTGCATTGTTTATTTGGCAAAATAAAAGTTTTCATATCTGCAAAAATAACACTGATACCAATATATTTGTGAAAGGTTCACATCGGTCGATATTATTGGCCAACCGATATATTGGTCGGGCTCTACCGTGCAGTATTATCAGCATTTTCCCCCTGATGTTTAGTAAACTTCAAATTTTCTTTAATTAAGCTTTTTTTATGATGTGTTTATAATGTGTATGTGGCGCGTTTCTGTGAACATGATCCAGCACGCAGGTGCCTCAGTGTTGAGGACCCCAGAAACTGGAAACGGCCACGGAGACGCCCATGTTTCTGGCTGTGGTAGATAGTTACTTTGGAGAGGTGGAGATGGACGGTTGTCTGCCGTTCTGGTTTTGAGCCACGAGACACGAGGTAGTTCTGTAGTGTGGTGGATGCGGCAATGTGCATGCTCCCAGGCTTGAACTGATAATACGTTTTCAAAAAATCGGTTTAAAAAAACAATAAGCAATAATACATCCAAAAATAAAGAATTTTCCGGTAAAATAGACAATATTTTATTCCCACATGAGGTAGCACATGCAGGGGGTATTGTTTTCGATAATTTGTGTCTGTCCGTTCAGCTGTGAATGAACAAAATGACTCAAATGAATGAGGGTTTGCCAAAGGCAAAGTGACTGTGCTGGATCAGCTGTGATGACCCCGAGCAACTTGGGGCAGCTGAAAGCAAAAAAAAAAATAATAATAATAATTGAGGAGTTGGTTGCAGATCCAGTTGGGGTTTCTATGAAACACTAATATTAAGTCATATTACATTTGTATTTGTCACAAAACCTTTGACTGTGGGTTATGTTGAAAGGACAAACTCAGCGTCATAATTCTTTTTCACTTGGAAACACTGAATCACAAAGAATTAATGTGCATGAGCCTGTGTCAAACATGTAAGGCGCAGGTTTTATACCGCGCTCTGAGTGCCCCTTCTAGTTTGAGGGGGGGGAAAAAAGAAAAAATATATATATACACAGAGGGCTGTCGTGATTAAAAATTTTTTTTAATTACAACTAAGGTTTGCGATAAATTAATCACAAACATAATTTATTTGGAAACAAACCCCTTCAAATTGCAAGGCACATGGAGTGGAAAAATGAGAACCACTCAGGAACACATAAGCAGTAAGGAAAAAAACTTTATTCTCATTAAAAACAATTATAGAAATATTTTATTGTATAAAAATAAACTGTGTAAACTGTATGAACTTTGCAACAATAGCGTTCATGAACACATTGAGCATGACTCATTGCCTCACTGCAGAGTGTATTTGAATATATTTTTTATCACCTCAGTTAGGGGCCTATCACACTGAGCTGCGACACACATGCGAACGGCATCGCCGTGGGAACCCCGGAATGCCCCGGCGCATCCACGGGGATTCCCACACCCGTGGCGGGCGTCGCAGGGCGGCGCAGAGTGGCACACAAGCGTCGCTTGAATTTAGGACATGTCCAAAAATTCATCCGACACAGGCATTCCTGACAAATGCCCACAGACGTCGCAGCGGCGCAAACCCCTTCTGGAACCCGACGTGAACCGTTCGTAATTATTGTAGCTCATGATAAACCCGGCCCCCGTGTGAAGACGGCGGCATCACTGTCCACCCGAACTGCACATTTGCAAGACATGTCCACACTGTATTTTATGGAATAATGCCAATAAGATACGTGCACGGTGATAAGATAATTACTTACCTCTCAGAGACACGCTGGCGAGATGCCAGTGAGGTCAACATTCCGTCTG
>OMMV01175892.1:0-10310 GCA_900302635.1 Chatrabus melanurus | reverse complement strand
TGTCAATCACGTGTAAAGGGTTACACTGGAGAAAACTACCCCTGTTTGTTTTCATGCTTGTCCTCTTCTTTTCCTGGAGTGTTTCAGTTCTCAAAGAGTTTGGCCTGAATGGAAACCACAGCAGTTAATTAGCTGAAGAGATCTTTGAAATCTCCCCATGTCTTCATAGTTCCTCAGCTCAGCATGTTTCCTGACAATCAATGAATCAGCAGGTTGTCAAACACGAATAGACCCGTCGCTCACAGAGTTTTTCTAACCGAGAGGCTAATTGATGTAATCTGTTCTGGGGTTTTTCTTTTTTCTCCTCACTTTCTTATATGGCTGCAGAAAGCATCTGGTCTTCAAACACGCAAAGTGTTCCTTCAATTTTAAGATTTTAATTAGTCTCCAAGAAATCAGGCGGGATTTTAGGTAATGGTAACTGTTTGGACAGCTTCACCGGTAGAAACTTGCCAAGTTAAAACAGAAACATGCTGTCACAAAGAATTTTATATCAGCCAGACTTGGGTATTGTACTAACATTGGCTGCCATAAATGTGTATTAAAAAATGAGTGGGTGTTCTGAATAACTACTAAAATCACTCCTATAAATCATATATATTGGATATCTATCATTTGTATATGTCTGCTTATCTGTTTATTCTCCTAGAGGCAAAAACCTGGTCATTGACCACGTTTACATGCACACTAATAAACCGGTCATTGTCTGATTTTTGGAGTTACTGGATTATTAAAGTTGTCATGTAAACGCCATAATGCGACATGCTTTATCGGATTACGGCCGTTATTGGATTTTGAGAAATCCAATAAACACGCCTCAGTTTTTGACCAATATTCCATTTTCTGTGGTGCATGTATACTGTTACTCTGGCTTCTTTAGTTCTTTTACATTTACGCATGTGTAAAAGTCTCAAATAAAAAAAGACCTATGAAATAAGAATAAATTAAAAAATAATATAAGAAAGAAAATAATAATAATACTAATAACAGCTAATAAAATAAGACCTACGTATTCCGCTGAGACCAATGGCAGATGCTTTGCTGTATAAATGCTTCTTGTTGTTTTCTGCTCATATACAAAACTCGAAGGAGAGCATTATTTCAGATTTTTTGCAAAGCTAACAAATCCCACATAAGGACAGCCCTGACCGGTGGAGACGCCATGACGAGTGGCGCCATAGACAGGAAGTTTTAAAAATAACAGTTTGACGTCACAAACTTGGAAAGAAATCCAACTAACTAACCGAATCATGTAAACTTTTTTTTTTTTTTTTGATTATCACATTACTACAGTGCATACAAACACGTCAAATCAGATTATTACCATTTCCTGATTATTATTAATAATAATAATTTTTTTATAGAGCACATTAAACTTAAAAAAATATCAACAAAATACTGAACATAATGCCAGAACATCAGTAAACAATGATCCCACATCCCCAGGTAAAATCAAATTTAAAACCACAAAACATTGTACAATGTATAAAATGTACAGTCAACAAGTATAATTAAATACGATAAAAGTAATGGTTATTGCCAGTTATTGGATTAATGTGGTCACGTAAACGTAGTCGGTGGCTGCACTTGTGAGCCCTGTTTAGTAATTCTTTCAGATCACGTCAGCTGATTGGAAATTACCAGCACAGATGAACGCAGGTGGTTTGTTTGACATTTAAGGAGTCGTCTTATTTGTTGCTCTGCATAAGACAGAATAATCTTCGTTAATGCCGTTTATAGATGATTTCAGGTTGCAAATGATGTCGTTGGAGACTTGAGATGAAAAGTGACAGAAAGTAAAAAATAAAAAAAATTGATGATGTATGCGGCGTTCCTTGGGTAGTTTTAAACGAAAAATGTGGATGTTCTTCCTGTCATCAGAAATCCAGACTAAAGGTTGTTTTTGGAGGTTGTTTTTGTTGTTGTCTTCATCACTTTGACAGATAAATTAGGGATATTCAGTGAAGCAGGTCTTTTGTGTTCTGATACTGTATTTGGGAATAAAAACAAGCAGCTGTGTTGTCGACCTCGCCTCGCTACCACATTGGGATTTGGGTAACTAGAATACTGGCAGTTCTGCTTTCAGAACTTAAAGCTGGAAGGTTTATAATTTATGTAGCTTGGCTAGCGTTGTGATTTTTGGGGGGGCTGATTGGTTGGGATAGGGATATGAAAAAGAGCCAGCAAGTACTGACAAAAATAAAACAATAAATAACAATAAATTAATATTCTGTTTAGTAAATTGAGCGGTCCTTACACGGTTTTGATGAAACCCCATCATGCTCAAAATCGAACCGGTCTGAGATACGCTCATTTAAGATGTCCAGTTCAAATTTTGTGAAAATTGGATGCATTTTGTTCAAGTTATCATGGGCACAAGAAAGTGTGACTGATGCACGGACGGACAGAGTGCAATTCTGTATCCAACTTTACGGCTTTATGGCCGACCTGGATAATGTAAAATGTAATAACCACAAGAACAGATTTTAAAAAAAAGAACATCAAACATATATACATTATATACATTCATACAGTAAATGTAAAAAAGTTGAAGCAACTATAATTTTTGACCCCTACACAAATTGAAATTGACCTTTGTCACCATTTTTGCTGTTTTTACCCCATAACTCCATAACATTCAGTCACAGATAGTCCAAACTATACCTTTGTGGAATCTTTACGATCAGACAAATAATATGGAATACTGTTCAATATGATTGGAGGATTTTTAAATTTTGACCCCTGTGTATTCCATAAAAAAATTTCCTGGTTCCTGCTCAGGGCATGCCAGAGTACCAGAATCAACAAAAAAAAAAAAAAAATCATCATCCATACCACCAAACACACTTCTCTCAACTTCCACTGGACTATATGGAATAAAGTCCATGAAGGGAGGATAATACAGGTGTGACCAAATCTCTCAGTTCCAGTTAAAACTCCAGCAGCCGTTTTCTTAATCATCTGGACTGAATGATTCATGTTGTGTGAAGACAAAAGTGTTTACTTCGGTGTCACACTGATCAATGTAGATATTCATCAACCTGAGCTCTCTGAAGACGCAAAGAGACGGCATCAGCGTGCGCGTTTTTGTTAGGCTGTTCTGGATCGATGCTCTCAACTTATGCAATCTGTTGTAACACATTTTCTCTCTCTCTCTCTTTCTCTCTCTCTCTCTCTCTCTCTCTGCTCTTACACAATTAAAAGCAGTCGCTATTTTCTGGTCCGGGGGTGTGCCGAGTCTTCTCAGAGGTCGACAATATATCATCACACATTTGCGCAATCATGCTATTTGCATCCAAATCGTACAGTTGCCTGGCAACAGTGACCAATGGATGCACGTTTGCTGTTTATTCTGTTTCTCTAATTCTCTCCCTTTCACTCACAATCAGACTGTCTCACTCGAGTCCAACAGACTCGTGATTATTTTTTATTTATTTTGTGTGTCTGTCTCTGTCTGACGTTATTTCAGTCCCAACAGGAGTGTGATTTATTTATTTATTTGTTTTTGCAACATAAAATTAGTAAATATCAATAGTTAAAAAAAGTTTTCAACTTAATTTGTAGCCGTTTTATTTTTAATTAAATTGCAGTAAAACTTTAGAATAAAATTTTTTTTTTTTAAAATGTATCAGAAAAAAGTTTCCAATTTCTCAGATATTATTTAAAAAAATATTAATTTCTAATAGTTTCATGTAAAATCTATTAATTTCTAATAGTTTGTGTATTTTGCAGTAGAAAAAATGGCCATCAGCTATTACGGGGGAACAAAGTAATTTACCCATACTGTACGGAACCGTCTTTCCCGATCTTCAGTGTTTATGTTTGATCTGTCAGGAAGCATTCCGGCCTGCAGCCAGAAGTCCAACCCGACAGGTAGCCAGGAAATCGGTTGTATACTTTGTGATCTGCCTTAGGTTCCACCGCAAATCAACTCTAAAACCTGGGAAATTACCAAAGATCTCTCCCGAGTGTCGGATGTGTATAATTTTAAAAATGAGTTGATTAGGATATTGGTGTGTGAAACTTATTGGAGCCATGTGCAGAAGATGGACGGTTTGACGTTGGGCCTACCGGGACAGAGTAGAGCAAGTCGCTCAGCGGGATAAGGACTTGGGCTACCAATATGTTAAAATGGGTTCAGTTCCAGGTCCCGCTACCTGTTTGTGTCCTTGGAAAAGACCCTTCATCTGCATTGTCCCAGCTGTAAGTGGGTTACTGGGCTTCGCTGGGGAAGTAACCTTGGCAAGTCTGGCGTTCCATCCAGGGGGGAGTCGTAGACTCTCATCCGCATCACACGACAGAATCTGGGGATAAGTACCGACACCAATGGGCCTTGGGGCCTGTATAGGACTTACTTCCAGAGGGACAATGGTGCACTGGTTCACACTTTAACCTCACAGCAATAACTCAGTGGGTTCAAAGCCCTTTTTTAAGTAAACTTTAAGTTACCTGCATGTTCTCTCGTGGCCATGTGTGTCTGGGTAGTCTGGCTTTCATGTACGGTCTAAAGACATCCTGATTTAGAACTGGTTCCAACTGGTTCGACTGTGTTTATAAATGGTTGTCCGTATACTGGATGTGCTTACCTGTGTGTCTTGTGATGAACTGGTGACCCTGTTGAGGTTGCACCCCGCCTCGAGCACATCGGTGCCATCAGCCCCCGTGAGCCTGTAGATTGGTTTGGGGACCTTTGCATTCATTCCAGCAGGTGAAGTTCAGGTCCCATTCTGTTTTCTTCAGGTTCTGTCTGCTGATGTTTCCGTCTGTTGGACCTGAGTGACTCTCGGAATTCAGCAACGCACAACTGAGCCCGCGTTCCTTGATCAGATCTGATCATTAGAATTGTTAAGTGTGCAAAACACTCGATGCTTTGTGTTGACAATCTATAGCGCACTGTTTTCTATTGCGCATGGCGCAGATACATTTGGGGCGTGTCCAACTCATTTTTGCTATTTACATGGCATGTAATCTAAATGCAAAAATAGCATGCAGGACTCAAATGGGCTGTATTTATTCTCTCTATAAGTGTGTGTCTCTTTAAAAAGTGGCATCAAGTGAGAGGATTTCTGGTGAGTTCATGGATCTGTGCGAACGCATCAGAGTGTGCCAGTGGATGTCAGCCACCCAAGCTCCCTGAGGTGAAGCAGTCAGGTGAAGTTTTGTATTTTTCCGTTGATGTTTACTTTTATTTCCTTTAATTGATGTTTTCAATTCAGTTTCTTTGAGTGTACAGGCACAGTGTACACGTGTTGTGAACCCACTTATGTAAGGCGTATCTGAATATTGTGCCGTATAAAACGGAAGGAAAAACTCTGCGCTCAACTTTAGACCGGGTTTTTGTCGGTCTACGGCACAATTGGCATCTGTAGCCTCAAGATAGCGCCGCGCCTGACCATCCCGAACTGAGCAACCTGATCTCGTCCGATGCTTTAGTTCAACCCGACTGCAACTCAAACCACAAATAATGAAGGCAAAATTATGCCCGACCTGTTGCCCGACCTGCAAAAAATGGCATTGCAGTTAGTGCACAGAACGGAACCAGCACTGCTGCAGTCTTCATGAACAACCTCTCCAAATACTTCCCACACCTTACTTTAGCTGAGGTGTGCTTTTTTTTTAATTTTTTTTAATTATTTTAAATTCTCCCATCTTCAACTTCTCCCACACAATCTCCATGTCCACTCTCCAATCACGCAGGTATCTGTGGTAAACAGACACTGCATCTTTTCACAATTGCAGTTATTCAACCAATGATGTTTTAGAAAATCATTAAAAAATGTCGACTGCATCAGTTATACATGAGGAATGGATTGCACTTTGTGCTTCTTTGCACCAGGTGGAAGATCGGACCCTCTGTCTCCAGTGGTAATTGAAAACATTTTAACTATGTGAGCTTTATCACTTAATATACACAATACATGGATCAGGACCCATTGGCTACTTCCTCGGTTTTTTTTTTTGCTCTTGTTGATAAGAGGTGGAAACAGTAAAATGACTGTCCTATATTTCCATGGTACGTTTTTTTCCCTGTCCTTTTTTTTATTTGTCTTTCTGTTTCTGGAAAACAAGTCGTCACAGCAGCAAACCCTTTAAACATTCATAGCTTTGAGCTTTGTTTTGCCTCGTAACCTTTAACTTTGCCGTCCAAAACATTGACCCACTGCTGTTACTTTACTTTCATTATTACCCACAGACATCGTGTTGTTATCCAACGTATTTGACTTGGTCAACGTCATATTAGCCGTTGGCCTAACTAACTGCTTAACTAACTATCTTACCAGTTCATTATTTGGACTAATGGTTATTCTGACCACTTGACCTTATAAGCTCCTGAACGCTGAGTTCATCACCTCTGTCTGTGCATGTTTGACAACTCTTTGCTGTGCTTTGTCTTATTCCATTTTTGTCATTGTTAGTACGGCCAAAGCAGGTGGTCACCCCTCTGAGTCCGGTCTGCTTGAGGTTTCTTCCTGTACTCGTCCAGGGAGTTTTTCCTTACCACTGTTACCAATGTGCTTCCTCAGTGGGGTGTAAGGTCAGACCTTACCCTTGTGAAGCGCCTTGGGGTGATTTATGTTGTGATTTGGCGCTATATAAATAGATTGAATTAAATTAAATTATATTAACTGCAAATTGGGATTTGCAGATTGCAGTTCCAGAATGAATATATTAGCAGTTATTGTTAGTGGTGCTTTGTCACGATACAATCTTGGAACGTCAAATCAGTACTTTCGCAAGTGCACAGACTTTAGCCTGGCTATATCAAAATGTTTAGCTTTGGATCCCATGTGGGGGGAAAAACCGGTTAAGAAAAAGCAGGGAAATGTTTTAGTTGGTTGCAGTACTTACTCATTAACGTGACTGACGCTGTCTCATCGCCACCTTTGTAGCTATAAAACTGGGTGCAGGTGTTTGTGATCTAAGATTTAGACCATTCCTGCCATTGTGTTCACCAAGACACTATAATTAAGGTCATCATCTACCCAGAAATCACCTGGATTTCGCCCCATTTTCTCTTACAGCTGAAATCCTCTCTGTTCCCGAAATATTTTTTAACATTTAACGTTCTGTCCTCTGTGGTCTTTGGCTGACAGACTGAAATTGCACTGTCTGCACCCTGTAAAGGCCTATTAGCACCTTTACTGCTGATAATGTCAGCGATCAGTGCCTTTCATTGCTGGGCTAATGACAATAAATGAGGGTTGTCGAAAAAAGTAGAGGTGACACATTTTCCCCACATTATGATCGTGCTTGGGTATTGGATTTATTTTACTGTAGCAAAAGTAATGGCAGCTTTGTGGTCGTAAAAACCTGAGCTCAGAATTACCTTAAGTGGAAGTCTTTTGTCCACCAGAAGCCGCGCAGTTGGCAAAGAGATTTTGTGCTTTGTCAACTTTGCAAAGTTGCAAAACCGCTTTAAATCTTAAAGGACTGTTATATGTTCTTTGAGACACAAGATGCATTTCTCCCTGTGCTGTTTGTTCTGTTGAAAATACAACTCTATACTGGTATGTGATGTTTTGATTTTCCGTTTTGAAGAATTATTGGAAAACTCTTGAATAGTTTCACTAGAAGCAATGCGTAAAGCCCTGCAGGTGAGGTGTCCCAGGGTGGAAGAAACACAAATAAACCTCATTTTCACAGGAACAAAACAATCCTTTTTTTATTACTTCGTCAATATACAATAACTTTCATATATGAGCTAAGTGTCTATCATAAGTAGTTCCTGAGATATTCAATAAGAATGTTTCCCGAGCAACCAAATCAACATTGCCTGAAAGACCTTCCAAAGGCCTCTCATATGAGCCAAACATCAATTCTCTATTCAAAAAAAAAAAAAAAAAGTTTCCCTGGCAACCATTATTTACCTTAGCAACCATGTCAATGTGGCATAAAAGCCCTTCCAAAGACCTTTCATTAGAGCCAAACATCAAGTCTCTATCTTAAGACGAAGCTGAGATATTCAAGAAAGAATCTTTCCCGAGCAACCATGGTTACCATAGCAACCAAATTGACATATCATGAAAGCCCTTCCAAAGACCTTTTATATGAACTTAACATCAAGTCTTCAAAGTGGTTGGTAAGATATGACCCAAGGACAGAAAGGTCACTTGGCGGGACATCATAACAGACAGACACGGGGTCGGGCCCCCGGTGGAGTACTGCTAGGTGTTCTGTCCATTACACGGGACATCCCACAATAAAAGTCAAAATGTTATGGTTAAAAAAAACTGATCAAAGATTGCTTTTTAATTCAAATAAATGTATCTATACAAGCAAAAGTGGCCACGAAGATCCTGCAATTAGTGCTACAGGCTCACCACTAGATGGTAGCATTTAATCACCTTGCAGTCAGTGTGGGCCTGTCTGTCTTTTATTTTGTTGCGGTCATTTTGCATGTTAAAATATGCCAAGATGATCCAAAATAGGAGGTTCACTGGTCCTCACCTATATCTATCAGATTCTCAAAACGTGCAGTGGCGTTTCTGGATTTCCTGATGGAGATTTCGCAGACCCACTCGCTCACTGGTCGACTCTGTTAATCTTATCTCTGTTAAGCATGCTAATCGCAGCGGTTGAGGTTTAAGATGCATGAATTTTAGTTTGGTCAGTCGACACACAAGCCCAGCTCGACAGATGTTGGCTCACAAAACCAACAGCAGCACGTTCGGTAGTTCACCAAGCACAGTTCAGCGCCACAGCCTTACATTTACAGTCAGGTCCATAAGTATTTAGACAGCTGCACAATTTTTGTAATTTTGCCTCTGTTTACCAAAACAATAGAGTCAAAATGAAACAGTCAAGATGTGTTGAAGTGTAGACGTTCACACAAGAAAACAGAATAAGTCAAGGCTCAAGCCAATTTGCGATGGTAATCGCAAATTTGCGCTTTTTATTTGCAAAAAAAGCCTCACGTAGAATTGTCGCAAGTTGTCAAAAATTGCATGCGGGAATTTTTAAAAAGATTAAAATTTCCCGTGACTCCAAACATTGAGGCTCTGACGAGAAATAGGAGTAAATCTGTATCAAACCACTCTCTCTTTTAGCACGTAAGTGCCACGCGACAATCTCACAATGGCCGCAAAATTGTCGCCTGTAGCGGCGAGGGGTTTGCGACAAAAAGGCTAAATATATCGCAGCCGCACAGACTTGTCATTCCAGTGAATCAGTCGCGTATCTTTCACGACAGTCGCGTGTTAAAAAAAAAAAAAGTGAAATAGTCGTGATAAATCAGGTTGCAAATTTACCGCATGTGTAAAATTGCAGGTGAAATTTCATGTCTCCTTTTCCCGCTGTATAACTGGTGATGCAACACACAGAAGTTACACTGTGCACAGTTTCTCCAGTCGCAGCCGCAGAAGCTCCTTCAGAGTTGCCATGGGTGTCTTGGTGGCTTCCCTCACGAGTTCCTCTTCTTCTCGCATGCTCACGCATTTTTGAGAACTGCCTACTGCAGACGCATTTTCCAAACAGCACAATGCTGTTTGTGCTTCTTAATGATTGATGTGAAAGAAGTCCAAGACATATTCAGTAACTTGGAAATGTTCATGTATCCATATCTGCTGACTTTTTGAAAGAAAACTGTAAGAGTGATGATTTCTTTGAACAATAATCCTTATATATAGAGTTTGTCCATTTACTTATGAGCTCTGAAAATGGTGGGATTTTGCGTAAAAATGACTGTAATGACTCAATAGTTAATGTGAAATTTTTTTTAAAGGCCTTGAATTAAAGCTGAAATTTCAGCTCCATTGTGGTTGCTTACAAAATTACAAAAAGAGTCACTGTCCAAATACTTATGACCCTGGCTGTGTTTAAAAAAATTAATTAAAAAAAGACCCATTTGTGTTGCACGTTTAAGAGAAGCATTGGATTGGAGTGCACAGGATGCTCTTACATTTTTTCATGCAATATTTATCATATTTTGTATAAAATTTTAAAAATGCAAACATTCCTGTTGAAGTAAACAAAGTTAAATAAGGATAGCTGAAGGGAGCATCAAGAAGATGACGATGCGCAGTAAGTGCGGTTCCTATTAAATTGTTAACCTGCCAATTTGGTCTCGCAACTTCTTTTTTGTTTTTTTTATTTTTTGGTAGAGGCAGAGAAAGTCAGCTGTGCACTGTGGTTGTCACGGTAACCGCATCCAAACTCGGTGCAGAATGACTTGTAAACGTATATTAACGGTAATGAATCGCTCGCTGTCGCACGGCTCATTTATTACCGAAATGATGCTGCAAAAGCTCGCCGAAAGCAGCTGTCGCTAATGAGTCCTCGAGGCGATGAAAGACGAGAGGTGGGAGCCGTGC
>OMMV01175876.1:0-22282 GCA_900302635.1 Chatrabus melanurus | reverse complement strand
AGTGACTTGTCATCTGATGAAAGAAGCTTGGTCGGCATCTGAAATGTCACTCGTTGGTGAAACTCTATTCCCTGTACTGCACGGTTTAGTAGACGAACGCCCTCACAGTAAAGAGGTCATGAGCAAGAGCATTAAGGCTGCTTCTTTCAGGGGCACCAGCAGCAGCTCTTAATTCACAACTACAGGAAAATATCAACTTGCACTGTCACGATCAAGTACACACATGCATTCAATAACACATTTAAAGTGCTATTCCACATGAATGAACCATTTTTTATTTCAGCAACTGAAGTATTTTCACTAACTTGAGAGGCTACAATGACTTTGAGTGAACATCATTCCAGTTATTAGATCATACTTAACTACAGCTCTTGAAGCGAAAGCACTTTAACACCCTATAAACGTACCGCTTTGATGAGGCATTTGATATGCCTTCACTCCATTAGGCAGTCAAAGGGAATGTGGCAGCATATAAAGAAGAATAAGAAACTCTGCTTAATTCCATCCATTCTACATCCACAAATCAGAGGTTTTTAAACAATGCTGCAAACCCAGAGGTACAAGCAGTATATTTGTGTTGTCATTTCATGGATTCATGTCGTAAGAGTTTGGAAGGTTTTAGAAGAGTTTTTAAAGTGCATCCTCTAATGAGGATACACTTTAATCGTGGGACTAATTACAGCCACATGAATGAAGGAGTGCACTGGTGTGAAACTCTTCTTAAATTGCTATGAAAAGTAGTAAAAGTTGTGGACTAAATAAGATGGCGTCATTGCATGAAGCAGCCTCGACTACGGATCTTTTATGTAGATGAAGATGACTATATGTCAGGGTGATAATGCATCTTGCAACAGAGCAAACAGTGTTGAAACTTTTCTTCAGGAAAGGCAAATCAACTCCGTGATGTGGCCAGCAAACAGCTCAGATCTCAATGCAACTGAAAATTTGAGGTGTCATTTTAGAAGAAGAACTGCATTTCTATCGTGCTTTTCCATCTGGCAGATGCTCAAAGTGCTTCACAATGATGCCTCGCATTTACAAGGTTGGTACCCATTTTTACAGCTAGTTAGACTGAGGCAATGCAGATTAAGCGTCTTGTCTAAAGGCGCAGTCACACCTAGACGTTTGGGCCAATGTAGACGAACTTACTTGCATACGTGGGTGTCCGCTAGTCGCCGCTGGGCTCCGCGGTCCTCTGCCGATGAACGTCGACCGCGTCCAAAAATTTTCAACATGTTTAAAATTCCTCTGCGTTTGCCGACCTACCTCTGGCTACGCTGGAGACAGTTAGAGAAAGTCAATCTCTGCTATGACCAAATTAGCCTCCGTTAGCTGAAGTTACTGGTGCGATCGTCTATCCCGAGGGCTGCTTCGCCCTGCCTGCTCAGAATCACTGGACAGCGGTGTGTCGACCCCCTCTGCCGCACGTTGCCACATTGGGCAAAAGTCCTGCTTGTTCGAATGGAGCGCTGGCTAACACTCACTTCCGCTAGCACCATGTTGTTGAGCGCCATGCTGCATTTGAGGTTCGCTACGAAACTCTGAAACGTGAGTTTTGCTGGCGTTTGGCCAATTTTCTCGACTTTGCCCTGCGTTCACCAAACCCTGGGGTAAACGTCATAGTGCGACTACGCCTTAAGGACATAGACAGGTAGCATGAACGGGATTCCAACCCAGGTCATGGCTCCCTCCTGTTTTTCACGAGTAAAGTCCCTCCTGCAATGGATTAAGGCGGTTATTAAAAAAAAAAGGAGAAACTTTTTTTTTGATGATGATGATGAAGATGATGATTATTCCATAAATTTTTTTCGTCTCCTTGATCTGGGAAGAAATATGCCATTAATTACAGTTATTAAATTTTATTTGAGGCATGTTTCACAAAGCCAGAACATTCAGCTATTGTACAGAAATGGTTTTGTACTAAATCTATGACTTGTTTATTTGCCATGACGTACCGAACTTGGATGAACATCCTCTCAGTGTGGGGATTCTGGAATTACTGCCAGAAGCAGTAAAACTAAGCTGGCAAACTCAGAACAGGCACAGGGATGCCAAAGTCAAGCAAAAAAAACCAAAAAAAACTATGTGAAACAAAAAGGTGAGAGCAATAAGGTGAGCCAAAACATAGGAAAAAAAAAAAAAACACAACTAGACAAGAAAGCTACAATACTGACCATGGGGTTTATATGTTCAAAAGTCCTTCTCGCTGACACTGTACTCAAAGGTTACTCAAAGTTTTTGATGAGTGAATGCTGGCAGGTGTGAATAATTGAGCAGGCGTGTCACATATAGAGAGTGAGATGAAGACTCCAAGTGTCACATGACTGTGCGTGAAGTAAAAATTAACCAAAAAGAAATTTAATGAGCGAAAGACTCAACAGAACAACAGATCAGAAAGAAACTGTGTCACTTCTCCCTAAAGACTGACGTCATCACTGCAGCATCCGATACTAAAAGAGTCGAGCGTTTGATGAGCCACCTGGATATTAGGCTAGCGGGGCTCGTGCATTACTGCCTTTCGAAAAAGAGATCCTTTTTATTAAAGTTATTGATTGTCTACCGGAGCAACGAACCAGTTATCCCCCCCGAGGCGTCATCTTCCAAAATCCAAATGTCAGATAAATGTTAATTAACAAGGTCTTCTATACAGCAGCGTGCTGAAAGCAAAAAGATCAAAGCAATGAATTTGAAATAAGAGGAATGACACAAACGTAAAAGTTTGATGAAATACCGAAAGGAAGCAACAAGGCAGATATTTGTGGAGAAGATTGATGTGGAAAGACTCGCAGAAACGCAATTAGCATCAGCAACGAGCATAATTGTGTAATTTAGTTCGATACTATGGCGCTATCTGTTAATCAGCTTTGTTCCGTGGAGTGCCGAGTAAGTCCGAAGGAACGCCACAGCACGGTCCGGCACCAAAGACGGAACAATCTTAATTCTCTATCAAGTTGTGATAACTTAATATACATGGTTTTTTGTTTGTCTGTTATTACTGGTTGTAAGTTATATGTGGCTATTTAAGTCTTTGTTTTCTGAGAAACAATCTAATCAAGACAGAATAGACTTTTTTTCCCCCCACTTTGTTCCCACACAAACATTAACAAATCCTCTCGCACTTGTCTCAAAGGATTGGCTGTAGCTGGTCTTAATTGTATTGGTGCACACATAAAGCATTTTAATCGCGCCAGTTTTCATGCACGCAGCACACCCATGAAAGCCCACTCCGACCATCCACACTCTTTTCTCCTTCCTCTTCTTGTCAAGCCTTTCAATCAAACGCACTGGCCAGACGTCCACAGTGAAGCCTTCTATCATGATTGGCAGAGATATTCGGTGCCAGCTGCAGCTGCACGGCAAATCAAAAATGTTAAATGTTACACCACACAAATTAAAAATATTTTCCACACTCGGTAAATTCAGTCAGACCTACATAACACAAAATGGTGCTTACCATCACAAAAAAAAGGCAAGAAAACATACTGTAAATAATAAAATGTGGCTAAATATATAATAGTTATAATGAGTAACAATTTTTTTTGGACATAGCTACAAGTGCGAGACTCGTATCCCAGGCGGTAGTGGCTCCAGTATGAGACATTTCCGCGCAGTGACCGAGCCCAGTAGTGCCATGCGGTGACTAACGTTGTACTGCAGTACTACATTTTGAGAGGTTTCCGAAGAAATCTTTTAACAACGTAAAATTGTTGATCCTTTTGTGGAACTCGAGTCACGTGTGACATGGTGTAAATCCCACAAGATTTTGTGTGTCACAGCCACAGAAAGTAAAAACCAAATGTAACAGAGCTACACAGAAGCTAACATGGATAATCACTGCATGTCGCTGTTGGGTTAGTAGTACTGCAATACATTGTTAATACTACTGGATTCTGTCGCAGTCGCTCAGAGTGTCAGAGTGCCATGCATACCTGTAGCCACTACCACTTGGGATATGAGTCTCATACCAGTAGCTACATCCTTCTTTTTTTTCTTTTTTTTTTAGGAGCATCCCGATAGGACGCCTTTGCGCCACATCATTCTCCACCGTTATGTGGTTTTGAGCTGGGTGAAGAATTATTATAGAAACTGAAGTACTAGTCCTGCCATTAATCCTATGGGATGGCCTCCACAGCCTAGGACCACTTGGGTGTGGACTTATGCCATACCCAAAATGGTGCAATTTGGGGTTCAGTGTTTTGCCCAAGGGACACACTGACACACAGGCAGGATTAACTGGGATTTGATCCTTTTATGGGCTACAACCCCCATTACATATTTTTGGCATGTATAATTCACACACTAAAACAAAATAAAACAAAAAAATAATATTAATAACATAAGGTAAGTAAGGCTTTTTAACCTTTAAAAAAAATTAGAGACATATTTCAACAAAATCTTGTGGAGACATGAAATTTTGGTAGTGAGCTACATCTGCCTAAATTTAATGACTGTCGCTTTAATTTCTTAAGCTTTACAAGATAACGTTTCCTTTTATTAATGCTTCTTAACATATGACAGCAAAAGTTTTCATGAACTCTGCCTGCTCCCCTCTGTTGGATTGGTGGAGATAACAATGGTTGGCCATTAACACCGTGACTGAGATGTGTGCGCTCTGAGTGACCTTCTTTGTATTCGTTTTTTGTGTATAAACCACGTGTACGCACAAAAAACACGTTCGCCTTTTTCCCACACATAGACTGGTATTTGTAAAGGAAGAATGGGCATACCTCAAGATCACGTGTACACACATTTTTCAGTCAAGCCACATATGGTGAAGTGGAAATTGCTTGCTCAGGGGGTGGGTAAGGGTATTTATTGACCTTACCCTTGTGAAGCGCCTTGGGGCGACTATGTTGTGATTTGGCGGTATATAAATAAATTGAATTGAAATTCAACATAAGATGAGACAGCATTTAACATAACATAAAGCAGCCAATTTCACAGAGCTTACATTTCTTATTATTTTATTGTTACACATTTTGTGTGTAAACACACATATTACTATATATGTTAATATTAATATATCAGTATATATTAATATATACAATATTGTATTACTATATTAATATGAACAATTTACGATTCACAATCTGCATTGCAAGTAATAGAGTGTGCACTAAATTTTGTCAGGCCTCTTATTATTTTTGTAGGAGGGGGAAGCCTGTTTGTTTGTTTGTTAATTGTGCATAGTGTAAATAGTTGCAGATGTGCATAATGGTTAAATGCTTCAGCACGGCTGCTTGGCCATCTATATTATAAAACCGACGTGGCCTCTGTCTGTATGTATGATGTATGTCTGTCTGTCTCATCGATCACGCAAAAACTGGAGAGAGCTTACCCTTGCTGTTTCCCATATTTATGTATTTTTGATCAAGGAAGAACGTCGCGAAAACCAGAAGTTGATAGGACAATTATTTTTTTGAGAAATTAGTTATTTTAGTAAAAACTATTGACTGAAATGAACTGATATTTTTTGAAATGGCCATCAAAAAAAATTAATGAGTGTCTTAGATTCAGATTAGGTGAAATTGCACTTCTTGATCACTGCTGTTTGCACTGCCACGTCTAATAACTTGTGGTACAAACAGTGTTTTTCTATCCAAATGATTGAGCATATGTCTGCATCCATTCATGGCTAAAGATGGGAGTGGAAATCAGGCTCATGCAAGTGCGTACAATTTCTCAGTGATTGAGATTCATAATCTTGTGTACACATGGCTTGTATATTTCTTCCTTTCTGTATACACACAGTTCGAGCCATGAATCTATGGGAAATTCTCCAGTGGAATGTAATTCCGTTATCCACGAAATCCCATCCAGCATAAATAAATGGCCATACTGGATTGTCATACACGGCTATCCAGTACGACCCCACCTAAAACAGCTAAGTAGCCATGTATGATAATCCAGTATGGCCGTTTATTTACACTGAACAGGATTTTGTCGGTAACGGAATTACACTCCACTGGAGAATTGCACCTATACAGAGTTTTATGCATGTGGCCCCTGGTGATCATTTCAGTTTAATTCCATATTCATAATATTTACACAAAAAATACAATTTCCACCTAAGGTTGGCATATATTTCTCTCAGATTTCACCAAATATCAAACTTGCCTGCACCTTTATCATAAAAGTCTCCACCATAAAACAAAGTTTAAATGCTACCGTTCTCTGGCTTTCAAAAGAGAATTAAGGGACACAACCAGGTGGCCTCCACCCATTAAGTTTGCAAAAAGCTAGGCTTTCTTGCTTCTCTAATTAGTAGATTTTATGGTGCACTGACTCCCACTCTGATCTGCAGTTAAAACAAAGGCCTATTTCATCCCTGGAACCATCAAGATGTAATCTATTTAAAAGAAAGATGAAAAGAGATGTAATTCTTATTATCTAATTAATCCTGCCTATGCCCTGAGGTTATTTAATTTGTTGAAAGACTATTAAAAACCCTGCATCCGGCAAATAAAATAATGAGGGTCTTAATTTGTTCCAATTCGGGAAAGCAATGCAATAAACAAAAGCTTGCAATAACAGACCCTACAGACAGGCCACTCACAAAATTCAGCTACAAACAGAGAACCTTCACAAATTTAGGGCCTCTGACAGCAGTGATGATAATTTACTTGCCCACAAGATGCAAACAAACCATTAACTTGTCAGAGAGAAATAATGCCTACTTAAATGGCTTAAATGTGGAGTAATGAAACTGTTTTGTGTTTGAGAATTTGAACAGAGTTTGTTATGGTGCAAAATGACTAATTCATCAAACTGACGTTAAGACATTCAGAAAGTTGGATTGTTGACGACAGTACAAGAAAGAACGAGGCAAGTCACGTGAACGCCACATTAAAAAAAAGTACTGTTTTTGAGAAGAGTTTAACATCGAGTTCAGCTGCCGAGGTAAGACTCGAGAAAGTGGCGAGTGTCAAAAGCGCTGCGACGCTAAATGATGGCATGCAGTGCTGTTTGATTCTGACGAACCATTAAGTGCTGTGAATCTCATTTGTCAAACAATCTCAGGGAAATTATTGCCATCATACAGCAGAGTGCTGCAGAACTCCTAAATGGAACTTTCTCCTCGAATATTTTCACAGCCACACCATTTGCCTTCATTCTGTCTAAATAGGTGTTGCTTCACGGCAACAGCGCAACAACGTGCCGTTACAAACATTGATCTGTAACTTTAATTAATTCTTTCATTTTCTGAAACCAGCACCCGATCGATAAGCACTTGGTGCTGCTTGAGGAATGTCACAGATACCAATATATGATCATTTTGAATATTAAGCTGCTTTTTATCTGCAAATGCCATCCAAACTGCATACCATCAATATTGCTTAGGCATGCTCGTGACAGGGTTCATGTTTTCTAATAAAAGCCGGATTCCCCAGCTTCCTCGGAGAACAATGGCAGTGCGCCCGCGTTCACGAAGCAAAACAAAAAACATCAATCACAAGACCGACAAAATAAATAATAAAAAAAAAAAACACAACAAACACTACTTCCTAGTCTTCCAACTAATAACTAAATTCAGAGGGGCAGAAAATCCCCAGTCAAACTTTGAGCTGCTTTGCTAATTCCTCTGTGTCTACTTCTCCAAAGCTCAAATGGCAAGCAGCAGCTTGTCTGACCAGCATATTAAAAAAAAAAAAAAAAAAATCCTCATTTAAGGTTAGTATTACTCCAGGGAATAATAAATTCACTTGATAATGAAGTCAAGCTTTCTGGAATTGAAGGTTTCTCAAGTCCCAGAATTACATCCCCACACGTTGCCGTTCTGTATCCGTGCTCTGTTACGCGAGGTGCTGAAATCCTAATGTGTGTCTGTGTGCATTGCGCACATACTGATCTCAGCGTGGTATAAATGGCATTCCTTTGTCTTTCTATAGCTTTGTGCGATAAACGAATAAATCTAAAATCCCCGCCCTTTGCGCTCCATGCTTGGTATTAGGCATTGATAGGATCCTTGGTTTTACATGGTGAGAAGATAATACCATGAAATGGCACCCTGTCTGTTATACAACCAGACTGAATGCGACGGAATCAGTGCTGAAATACATTTAGGAGTCACTGTTTCGTCTTTGGATGAGCACTGGATACTGAGACTCTGTGGACAGATGTTACTTAACCTGTTCCTGCCATTACCTGTTGATATGATGATTTTTGTCCCATCACCCCGGCGGGGAACATAGAAAGGCTGTCCGTCCGTGTGTGTGTGCGTCCGTGTGAAACGCAGCACTCGCAAGAACTCTTGATACGTTGCGTGCACGGTCACCAAATTTGTACCACAGATGCATCCCATGGAGGTCTTGGATGAGTTCGACGATGAGTGACTTGGACCTACTTTCCAAGGCCACAGAGAAAAAAAACAACTGAAAATGACAGTACTACATATGGTAATATAGCAATAACTTTCCAAACATTCAGTGCACGGTCACCGTGCAAGGGGGAACACAAAGCCTTCAGGCCAATATCCCATTTTCTCTTTTTGTACAGTGACACTACATGCACAAGATAATGTACACGTATTTATACTGCAGGTCTCAACCTGACACACTGCAGGCTGAATATGGCCAAAAAACCAACAGTTCAAGGCTTATGGCAGGCTTTAACATGAATAAATACAGCCTCACAATTATTATCCCCCACTGGCAATGCATGCGTCCGTCTCTTCCTGATGCCCTAGTGCAAATTACTGGCAGGGGATTCTTGGAGGATGAGCGTACCTTATTTTCCTTCTGGCTACTTTATTACAACTAGCAGCAATGAGTTTTTTTTGTTGTGTTTTCGGTTATGCGATTCTCTTGACCTACCACAAGCTGCTGTAAGCCGAGGATAATCACTAAAGCCAGTAATGGAACACACAATGGCCAATCACAGATTTAAAAACAACAGTTGGGGAAACTACCATGCACAGGCAACAATCTCTGCTATCAAGTCAAGTGTGGGAGCATGCGCTGGTGCCCCATCCACCACACCACAGAACCGTCCTGGGATGGCAACCCCCCCTAGGCAGTCAATCGATCCATCCTCACCTCTTGAAAGTAACCGTCTATCTGCTACAGCCAGGTGAAATGTGGTTGTCCCCTTGACCTTCTCCAGCCGTTGGGATACTCAACACTGAGGCGCCTATGTGCTGGATCATGCCCAGAGAAACGTGCCACATGTCCAAAATGCCATAGCTGGCACTCACTCACAATGCAAGTCATACTTCTCATCCGAGTCTCCCCAAGTAACCACTCGTTTGACACAAAGTCATTCCAGCGGTACCTAAGGACCCTCTGAAGAGACCTAGTACCAAAGACCTCTAGTCATCCCCTTAGGTCACTGTATGGTTGTGACAGGAAGCACCAGGACTCTAAAGACTTGAAACCATCGTCAAACACCTCTGTCCAGTGACCTCATGACTTCGTAGGCTCTTCCCCAGGTGTCTTTCGATCTCAAAGGCCAAAGGCCCAGAGACATGCAATCACACTTTCTTTTCCAGAGTGGGCACCATAAAACAGGGTGAAAAGGAACAAAAATTGAAAACTTTTTTTTTTTTTGCCTTTAAACCAATGAGATGTTTGCTAACTAAAGTTTAGTTATTTTATCAAGAAAAGTAATGCAGTGTTTCACAATTTTCTTTGTAAAACATATTCACTTTTGGCCCTTGTCACCCCGCTGACCCTTGTCACCCTAGCTTACGGTATTGTGTCTGGTACGCACAGACACAACGTGTATCTAAAAGCACTGATTGTATTTCAAGTCACACTGCATAGGTAGCAACTTATAATCTCAAATGATTATTTTTTTTAATGTTGAAAAACCTTTAAACTGTTTTCACTGAAGCCGTGACATCCCCACAGCTTCAGTGAAAACAGTTTAAAGGTTTTTCAACATTAAAAAAAATGATCACGGAGAATGATCTCAAGGAGATCTTTCAAATGTCACTCACTAAAAAGAAATTAAAACTTAGAAAGTAATATTTTGAAGTGGTCCTTGAAGCACTTCATAAACCAAAAGAACTATCAATTCAAGGAAAGGTGGACAGCTGTCCTAACTTTTTTGTGGTCTTTGTGTAAAAGGTCAAAGAAAAGCTGCTTGCCTTTTTAGGCACATTTGCACAACACTGTACAGTTGTAGTCAGAAGTTTACAACACTCACTGTGGACATGACTATCACTGCAATATTGGGCTCTTGATTATTTCTTTGAACTGTTCTTTTTCTGGGGCACAATGTTTGTAAAACATGCGTCTTTAATATAAAAAAAGAATTTGGTGCACAGATTTTAATTTATTTTGGGTTTTCATAAATTAATCAAAATTATGCATACAGGGTCTTGTAATCTATATACATATCTATACATACAGTACACCTAATATTTGGTTGAATCTCCCAACAAACTGCTACCACCGGAACCTCCACGCATGTTTGCCTCATGCTTGAATCAAGCATGTGCGAGATAGCAGCCGGCACTGCAATATGTTTTCATAGTGGTATGCACCACTCTGTAGGGAATACATTATGATTCAAGTTTAGAAATATACATTCAAAATACAGTTAAATACAGCTAACGCAGCATGTACTCCAGATGGCTTTTAAAGAGCTCAGTTTTCAGTGCTATTTGTCTGTTTGTTTGACTGTTAGGAGGATTACACAAAAAATACTGAACTGATTATTGTGAAACTTGGTGACAGGGTGGGGTATGGGCCAAGCAGGAAATTATTCAATTTTGTAGAGGATCCGATTAAGGGGGTGGAGCCAAGAATTTTTTTTAAATTTTAAAATGCCATCTCGCAATGTTAAAGAAAGAGAAAAAAATTCCTGGACTTATATTTCGAAGCGACTTGTATGTCAAAAAATACTGCATTATCATCTACAGCCACAAGATGGCACATGTACACGTGTGTCAAGCTGCTCCTCTATACTAATCTGAATGAGGTACTGTCTGAGCCACACTCCAGAGCAGATAGTGGCGGTACTGCACCATTAAGCTAGATGCCAACTGCCGTAAAATAAAAAGAAGAAGACTGGAATGGGGGTCTTGGAGAACGAATGAAATTAATAAATCATGCTCTTAAACTGAACAACCACACTCTTAGAAAAAAAGAAGGGAATAACCTTCATATACTTTTGAATAAAGAGAGGGACTAACCTTTATACTAACACTCGACTTGTTTGCACTTTGTGGGACAGCCGGAGGACAACGAGGAGAACGGCTAGGCTAAGGTAAGGCTAATTATAATGTTTTAAAAATGTATACGCAATTAAATATTTACATTAAGTGAGGTAAATGTGCACATGTTTAGCTCCTTCTTGGTGTTTTTTTCTGTTCAGTGGTGACAAGAAGCAGTTTACTCGAGTTCTTTGGGCCTCATACAATAGCATTAATTAGCCTGTTAGCTTCTGCTGCCTAATGCGGTCTTTGTATTATAAATAAATAATGCAGCTATTAAATTCATTTTGCTTGTTGTTACATGAAGCAGTAGCACCATGACTTATAGACCGAGTCGACTGATATGTTTTTGTCTTCTTCATGACATATTTTTGGACAGATGCGACTAATACTTCGGTGCGACACATAGTCCGGATAACACGGTAATGGTTTCCTCCTTGGCCAATACCCCATCCTTCCACCAAGTTTCAAGAAAATATCTGTTCAGTAGTTTTTGTGTATTCCTGCTAACAGACAAATAAACAGGCAAACAGTTGAATACATAATAAATATGTATACGTATAAAAAAATAATAATAATAATAAAATAGGCATATATGTAGAGTACGAATAGCTAAGAACAGGTGAGATTCGGTTTGTTGGTGGAGGTATCTGTTCGTCCAGTGCAGTACTAGTTCTTATTATGATCACACACCCGAAAAATATATTTTATCGTGGCTTCATGTATAAATCAACAAAAGTGACTGTAAAAGGAATACACACAGGCAGATCGCGTTGCATAGACAGTAAAAGAATCTTTACACAAAGAGGAAAGAGACATCTCTAACCTTCTACCATCTTCATTCTCTTGTTCAAAGCTGTACGGAAGTGGAGGTACAAAGGTGAAACAGTTCTTTCCCTCCCTTCGTGTGATGTCGGTCTGCTCCCCGTGCCGCACCAACACCAAATGTGTCAGCGCACCCCTCCCTTTAAACACTAAAGACATGGTCTCTCCGCTCACTACCACTTACCAACTTCAAGGCAATGCAAGCACCAGAACATTAACTCTTCAAAGTACACGGGTTTCAAACAGAGACGCATGCTCTCGATCGAGAGATGGGGGAAAGGCATTAATAGAGGAGGGGAAAGGTGACAGGCATGTACGGAGCACCGTCTGAAATGTCAAAAGATGGGCTCAGCTGATGAAAGAGGATAGGAAAGAGGAAGGGGGTAGGGGAAGGAGAGGGAGAGCAACAGACAGAATGAGCTGATGTCACATCTGAGGCGTTGGAGAGGCTTTTATGTCAGGAGTTTTGGCTCCCAGGAACCTCTGGGAGAGTTTTAAGGTGTGCGCATGCATTTGTGTCTTTGTGTTTGACAAAGTACATGATGCGCCTATGCATGGATCTGTAAAAGTTGCTATTCTTGTGCATGCTGAACAGAGTAAAAGTGTAATGTATTTTAGTGTGTGTGTGTGTGTGATTCTAAATATGTGTCGTGACAGAAAACTGCATGATGTTTAAAACATGCTTAAATGGCAAGAGATTAATGATAAACCATGAGATAATCATACGATCCCTCCTGAAACCTGTAAATAGACTTGGTAGGTTGCTTTGGAAATGACTGCAGAACAATCAATGCTAAAGTTTTATGAATCCACTCGGGTAGCTTAGCCTGGAGGAGACTAGACAGGGGCATCAATGTGGGCACAGGGGAGAACAGAGGAAGACAAAGCCTTGTCAATAGTACTTCCTTTTCCATCAACTCTGTTCCTTAATCACCTGGTCTTAATGTGCTTTTCTATCCTACGGGCTCAATCCCATTCCAATATATCCACCATGAGCTGGCCCTAAACAAACATCTACCTGCCACTTGCTGAATCGCTCTCACTAAGCTGCCCTCATCCATCTAAGCCAATAGCAAAGGTCTTCATTACAGGCTATGTGGGGAAAAGGGCTGAGAAAAGTTTGTCCTTATTGATGGTGTCTCCATTGTCTTTACCTCGTTGGAAAAAAAAAAAGTACCACTCATGGTAATTACCTTCCTTCACCTCGTTCATGGTCAAGTCGCCGCTACTTTAAGTCCTTGCAAGGAAATTACCTCAACCAAAAAGTTACTCTCCTTGAAAAACAAGCGGCAGCAAAGACAGTAATACATCATCACAGGAACACACAACACAATGTCATGAGTGGCTTAAAGGCAGCAGTGGCAAAGCTTTACACAAACTCCTGCATGTTTTTTTTTTTTTTTTTTTTTAGTCTTATCTAGTGGCACATACTTGCATTTGTATATAGATGAATAGTAACTAGTAATATACTGGCAAGAAAAAAAATGAAGCAAACCAGGAAAGCATTTCATCCAGGAAATAGTGTCCCAAAGCACAAGACACCAGTAAGACGTCGAAGTCAAAACAAAGGGAGAGGAGAAAACCCCAAGGTGGCATTCAGCCAGATAACAGTGTATGCACACCTGAGCACTGTTTAACACAACTGTGGCAGAAACCTCATCTTCATTGAGTTAATTAGCAGTACCCCACAGTCAGCATCTCAGGGTGTGGGTGGGAGGACTTGAGGGAGAGCAAGCTGTCGTGTTGAATGCAGTAAATGGTTGGCCTCCCTGATGGGCTCCCATCAGCCCTTGGAGCCTCCTGCCGTCACGTCCCACTTGATGGTAATTATTTGGAAGGCAAGTACTTGGCAAATGTCATTATTTAGATTTGGGGGTTGAATTACTAAGCCCAAGGCAAATTACCATTGTGGATGCAAAATTTTACGCCACTGCATCATTTCAGTTTTGCATTTCATAACGTTGATGTAAAAAATAAAGCACAACTGCGGTGAAAAAAAAAAAGAAATGTACTAAGACTTTATGCTTTTCTAGTAAAGACAGCTCTTGTGCACATCTGGAAAGCATCATTTTATGTTATGGATGGTGATATATTGGATTGAAATATCCAAGACTGAAATCATTTCTATAGGTTTTTGACAGTTTTTAAAAATGGAGTAAACTCCATGTTTAAGGCGCAATCTCACCGAGACGGTTGGGCCAACAGAGAGGAACGTATTTGCAAACGTCGGTGTCCGCAAGCCTCTGCTGGGCTCCGCCGACGAACGTCGACCGCGTCCAAAATTTTCAACATGTTTAAAATTTCTCGCCGTTTGCCGACGTACCTCTGGCTACGTTGGAGACCGTTAGAGAAAGTTAATCTCCACTACGACCAAGTTCCCCCGCTACCCTCCGTTAGCATCCGCTAGCCTAACTTACTGGCGCGATCGTCTACGCTGGCTAATGTTTGGGTGCTGCTTCACCCTGCCTGCTCAGAATCACTGGACAGTGGTGTGTCGACCCCGTCTCCCGCACGTTGCCACTTTGGAAATAGTCCTGCTTGTTCTAATGGAGCGCTGGCTAACCACCGCCTCCGCTAGCACCATGTTGTGGAATGGCGTGCTGCGTTAGAGGTTCGCTACCAAATTCCGGGAACGTGAATTTTGCTGACATTTGGCCAATTTTCTCGACGTTGCCCTGCATTCACCAAACGCCGGGGTAAATGTTATAGAGTGACTGAAACATTCTGATCATACTGACAGGCTGCTTCAACAATTGTTCAATTGATCATCTATGCTATATGACGCAAAAAGTTATGCATCACAAATTCAAGCAGTTGCCAATGGAGGTCCTGTGAGGTAATCTTATGAAAAATCCTGTCATTGCATTGCTGGTGTTATGGCGTCGGTTGTTATTTTGAATCATTAAATCTAAAGTTGTCAAAGTAAATACTATGAACATGTTAGTTTGATGCAATATGCTTTATTTCAGTTCGTTTTCACTGTAATCAATCAAAAAAATCATAATCACAAATTGAAACATCAAACTCACTTTTGTTATCGTTTGTCAAGCCACACAATTGCACACCATTTAGAATGTTGTGTGAAGATTTGGAAGAGTCTCAGGCACTTCATGGAGCTCTCACAGTCGAGGTCTTGGTTTCTTTATATGATTCGGTTAGTTTCTATTCAGTTCAAAGTGTCAAAACCATCATCGAGCCTCACACTATCACATTCTATCACACCTGATGTTGCGTAGCTGTGAATGACACTTAACAAGTAAAACCTGTCATTCCCTACAGCTTCCTCATGCCCATAAAATCTATAAACATGAAGGGAAGTCTATCTGAGAAGAGTCGAATCGACGTTTCCCGACTTGTGGACATTCACCCGGTTTGTTGTTAAACTAAGGTGCATATCAGCTCCCGTGTGTGCCATTATTACCTTATTAATCAATTATTTATTCAAGAAAAAAAATTGTGATAAAAGCTTATAGATAGATTACTTGAAGTATCAATGAAAATAACTTATGCCACTTGGACGTTGTCCTGTGTTAAAGTTAAGAATTGAATTTATGTTTAATAATTTGACTTTTTTTAAGTCTGTAATATTCAAATGACAAGTGATATCTATAATATCGTATTCGACCGTTAAAGCGCACAGACCCTAATTACCTCACATGGGGGGGGGCATGGTGCTATTTCTAGCATCCGGGACTATTTCTGGATCAAAACATGCCACCCGGATTACCCTGATTCGCACCATTTACAGCAATAGTTGGCATCAAACATAATCTTAAAGGACAGAAACCTATCTTTTGCAGTGTTTTACTTCATTATTGAACCATTGCTTCATGAACCAAAGCTTCATTTATCAAAGCAAGATCGGCACGCAAATCCCAGTAAACGTGTCATTGTAAAATGCAAGACAATAGTTCATCAAGACTGGGTGTCCAAATGTCTTTGTAAACGTGGAATCCCCGAATAAATGAATGAAATTCAAATGCATTGCTTGCTATTTCTCACCCAGGTTTCATTGCGTGCATGAAGCATTGCTTCATGAACAAAAGCTTCATTTGTCAAAGTGATGTCTAAGTACCCTGTGTTAAATAAAAACAATTTATTTAGCACACAGTGCGCTTAAACGGTCAAATGTGGTAATGCAATTTCTTGACACCTATAACAAAACTCCGTCATTATTGCTATAAAGAATTGGTTTTAGAAGTCACCTAAGTAATGAGGGTCCTGGTGCATCCCATCTTACTGTATGGTTGTGAGACTTGGACAATAACCAGAGACATAAGGCAACGACTAGATATATTTTGTGCTAGGTTTCTTCGGAGGACCCATGAGTACTGCTGGAATGGCTTTGTGTCAAACAAGCGGTTACTTATGGAGACTCAGATGAGGAGTATCACTTGCATGGTGAGTGAGTTTCAGCTACGACATTTTGGTCATGATCCAGCACACAGGTGCGTCAGTTACTTAAGGCTGAAGAAGGCCAAGGAGATGCCCACTTTTCACCTGGCTGCGGCAGATGGATGGTTACTTTCTAGAGGCGGGGATGGACCCGTTGTCTGCCTGAGTGGTTGCCATCCAGGACTGGGGTGCTTCTGTGCTGTGCTGGATGCGGCGACGCACGGTACCAGCACATACTTCCAGACCAGATCAGATTGGTGACTGTTGCTAGAAGCCAATCATTTAGTAAATATTAAACTGTGACCGAATTTTCCCCACTATACTTGCAAATGACACTATCCCTGAGCATGTTTGATTTAACATATTTAACATGGTCAGTTGCCTATATGTTGTTATTCCTGTCTGTAAAGAATAACGCAGGACGGACTCACTTAAAACCCCACAATTTGGGACATACAGGTTGTGCAATATGTGGACTTGTTCCTTGTTTGTTTGCTAACAGTGTTCTTTGAAGACTTGGAAGATTTTCCAAGATTTTCCAGATGTGCCTTTAAAGCATGGATAATTGTGCCATATAGACAGGTGACAAATGAAGGGAAAAACCAATATAAAGTATCTTAGTAAGGTGTTGGGCCACCACATGCCAAAAGAACAGCTTCAGTGTGCCTTGACATTGATTCTACAAGTCTGTGGAATGCTAATGGAGGGATGAACAATACTCTTAAAGAAAGGTATTTCCTCATCGATGGTGGAGTGCGCTGTCTAACATGGCAATCCAAAATTATCGACAGTGTATAACTGGGTTGAGATCTATTGACTGCAATGACCATACCATAAGAATAACATCATTTTCATACTCATCAAACCAGTCAGCGATCCCTTGTGCCCTATGGATGGGCACAATGGAATGGAATGTTATATAAAATAATATGTAGAATACAAGCTTCCAAGATAAAGAATTCCTTTGGCGATGTGATCCTCTAAAGCAATAACTATTTGCATGTACTATTGCACATGTGATAATCTGTGTCAGAGTGAATTATCGTGATTCTGCTTCGTAATGTGGCCGTATGATAGGTGGGAAGACACTAACAGGGGCCACAGTATTGGGGTGGAGGAGAAAAGCAGGAGAAACGGATGAATCTGAAAAAGGAAAGAAGTGTAAAATCTCTGAGGAATTGCAGCGTGTGAAGATTACTATTTATAGAGGCGGGACTAGAACAGAAAAATGACAGACATCCACTCTGTACCTGGTGCATGGAAACATAAGCATACACAAACATTTGCATATTAATACAGTGTTGAAATGATTTTCTATTTTCCCTTACTTATGATCTTTTTTGCTTCCTTTGCAATCTTTTCTCTTTCTCTCTCGCGTACACAGTGAAAAACGTGCGTGGTCCAAATTCATCTCCAGCCAAGCAATATTGCCTTCATCAGAAGGAGAGCTACAAAATGAGACAGGGGTATGGTGAAGGAGGGCAAGGAGGTGTGGGCGTCTGTACGAAGAAGTGGAGGCTGGCATATCATTTGACGAGCAAGAGTCAGTCTATATCTGTTAACAAAATTGTGGTGCTAGGTGGAAGCGGTTGACAGCAAATAAACAACACTGGGTGCTGTTTCTGAGGCTCACAGTGGAAGCACAGCAATGGTGACAACAAACACATTTGTGCCTGTGTGGTAACTTATGAAAGCATTTTATAAGGTATCAGTCGGTCCTGTGACATCTGTCACAACATCAGCACCAACAAGCTAGTGCAGTGCAACGAGCACACAACCTACAGTACGATTGCTGCTTAATGATTCTCCCAGTGCTCGACAAACTTGAAAGTTAAAGAATGGCACTTGCTCAACTTATTAAGCAGAAGTGTGAGACTGCAGACTCAGCCACCTGAGGTATTAATAATGCATGTTCCCTGTTTGATATGAATGAGAGGTGCCGTTTTCCACCTGGTAAAAGAAATATAATTAGTAATAATTTAGTATGAGTCAACTTTCTTTCAAAAGCAAGTCCTTTGGGCTTCTCCCAATTTTAACTCGGGGTCGCCACAGCATATCCCACATGGATCTGCATGTGGATTTGGCACAAGTTTTACGCCGGATGCCCTTCCTGACGCAACTCCACATTACATGGAGAATGGGCAGGGGTGGCCTTGAACCGGGAACCTTCTGCACCTTGGCCACCACGCTGCCAGTAAAATTTCTTTCAATGTTATGTCCATATCCACTCTGCATTATATTACTGTACCTCCACCAAGGAATGTATGTTTTCACTATTGTTTAATGATTTGTTTGTTTGAGACTGCTGCTAAGGACGTAGTAATGACTGTATCGACATGGTAATGATGTAACTGAACTCTAGTCGGAACTTCATTGACGTGGTACAAGCGTGGAGCGGACAGGCTCTGCATGTGGACTGCTTTGAGAAATGTCCAGGTCACTGTCCATTGTGCTGAAACACAGCCATTAGTCCTGCTGCTTCAAAGTTTGCTTCAAGGCATGTGCTCGCCCGCATGGAGCATATTTGAGTGTATGTTTAAATAGAGACGGGCACATTTGGCAGGAGAGCTATTCTTCTGACTGTAGTTTATTGTTGAATCTACATGTGGACACAAGAAAGCTTGCAGAACAAATAAAAGAGCAGCACGTGGTGCAATATTGATAAGGACAGGAGTGAGAATGTGGAAAGCGCATAGTGCGATCGGTCGTAGTGAGAATGTTGCAAGAACGAAATGGACGTGGTACGCGTGTGATCATGCCTGAGGTAAGAAATTAGTGGGAATGTGTGAGATGCTGTGCAAACATGGCAAGGACGTAGTATGAACTTGAAAACTACACATTTTTCCATTTTGACCATGTCTCCGCTGCATTCATTGAAATTTTCAGTGACGTAGTGCGGGCTTCATGGTCTTCGTCTGAGTGTGATGATGGGCTCAGCCTCGGTAGAGGTTTGTATTCTCCCGAATGTGTCCTGTGTTTCCATTAGCATTTGTCTGTCTGTATTTTAGCATCATTCAAGAGCTTCATATGATTTCCATAAAATATGATAGAATGATCCACCTTATCAAGATGAAGGATCCATCAAATTTCTCTGTTGATCGGGATCTAAATGTGGATACTGAGGTGTATATAAGATGCTCATTTTTTTTTGTTTGTTTGTTTCAATCAATTTCCCAAACAGTAGCAAATCAAAGATTGTCCAGGTTTGGTGAAGTATGCCTTCTTCTGTTGCCGTTGTCTAGTTACTAAGGAGTACCTGGAGGAAGCTGTATTTATGGACGGGTTCTATTGACCTATAAAGCTAATCATGTCCGTAATAACGCATAACAATAACCATAACACAAAACAAAGACTCTCCTGCCACACATTAAATTTCCGTTATGAACAGGAACAATATGTGTAGACATTAACTCAAAAACCACAAAACAAACTTCACCGAGTGAACATCACGACCCACACAGAACTGAGCCGTACCTATCTGAGAAAAGTATGACAGATTTGGAGAGGAAAGAGGCAGAGGCAAAGTGTAGCAGTCCAGGTTATCACTACTCTCTATGCTTGTGATATGCTTATTTTTTTTTAAAGGTATCTTCAGCTTATATGAAATTCAGATGAGCTCATTTCTTAATATTCTGTGGAGTGAGGCCTACCAAGTGTTTTGGATAACATGCAAATGCACCTTTAATGAAACTCAAAATATGCACACAACTTCCTGACGCTTTAATCCACTCAGACTCCGATGTTGATTATCATGTGGCAACTGGAATTACAGGTATTGTATGTCTCTGGGCCTACCTTGGTTTACATATACTGCCGCAGTGTGTGGTGTTGCAGCAGAATGTCAGTGAGGATGGAGTGATTTAAGAGGCTTAGCACCACAAGAACATCCACCTAGCCGGGCCTCGCTGGTTGCCTCTGGACCCAGAGTGTGCCCTCATTATTCTCCCGACTCTCTCCAATCATCCTCCTCCAGCAGTCGGAGTAATCCACACTGAGGTGAGTGTCTACTAAGGACACGTGCTGCACATCACCATCTGGTACAGTTGCAGCCATAAAGCAAAACAAAATATTGTAGAAATGAGTAGAAAATAAAATGATCTTTGGCAATTAAAGTTAGTGTGAACGTCTGTTTATTTTCACGTGCGCTCGAATGTGCAGTGTATGTATTTAGTGGCATTCTTATGCATTTTAATATAGGACAGCAGACTGTTTCCATTAATCAATTACACCACATCTCCCAAAATAAACCCTGATATAATCAATAAATGATGGCTGCCCACATGAAATAAAAGTTATTTTTCTTTTGATGTTTTATTTTCTGATTCATTAAAGGATCGCGGCAAATGAGGCAGGAGTGGGCAACATTATTATTTTGTGCCGCGTGTCCTCCTTCGGTCCCATCATGGTCTCCGAGCCTTCTGAGCTTTTGGGAACTTGTTTTTCATGTGAAAATGAAACGTGAGGCTAGTCCGCAGTGTATCAATCAGTGTGAGTGAGACTTGAAGATGCATGAAACAAACCAGGGGATGGGCAGATGTGTGTGTGTGTGTGTGTGTGGACATCAGCAATCATTCTCAAAGCAAAGAGGTCAGCAGGAATACAGTACAATTCACTTCGCGTGCTGCGATGCATAAAGCCTCTGTCAAAAGACTCGGGCCATCTGTCTTGTTGTTTACCACAGTTTTCCTTCTCCATAACTCCACGTTGTTTTCAGTGAAGAGTGGCATTTATGAGTAAGATAAAGTGGCAACTACTCGTTAACGGGCAGAGAAGGAGAAAACCTTTCTGAAGCTTTTATGACTTTGAGCTTTAAGACATGCAATCTTGACGTTATCTGTGTCAACAAATTCAAAAAAAAGTTCAACTGCGAAAGAAATTTTCTTTTTAATAAGTCAAAATAAAAAAGCAGGCGAATTTAATATTGAGCATTTACTTACAGTGCAACTACCTACAACTATGGTCAAACACAAAAAATATCACCATGCTCTGGCTTTTGGTTTTCTAACATATTTTCATGAAGAATTTTTTAAAAACCTACTCCGTTAAGTTCGTCTTTTTAGAAAGCCGATTCTTCAGGCATATTTTTCTCTGAAAACAGCAATCTCTTCATATTGGAGCTTGATGGCTTCACAAAACGGAAGTCAAGGTTAGTAATTTTCAGTCGACTGGTACAGCAGATGCCATGAAAATTAGGGGCAAGGATGGGAGAAAGCTTTTCATTTTTAATAAAATGTCCAATCTACAGCAAGGGAGAGACTTAAAGGGGTAAAAAAGAACGTGCACTGTGGTACCAAATGTGTGAGTAATAGTGAAAGAGGCATATCCAATAATACTGAAAGTCAATCTCACAGACCACAAGATAATGTATTCAGATGACGTTTTTGGTATTGGAGTTATTCAAATAAAAACTGTGTAAAACTGGAGATCTGTGAGAAAACGCACTAAATGATACTCATTCTGCCATACTAGGTACTTGCATGTATTATATTTTTGTGATGAAATACATGAAATAACAAACTGGTCAACCTCCATATTGAAGAACTCAGCAGGTCTGTTTGTACATGTAACTGACATTTTCATGAGGTACATGAAAAGAAAAAAAAAAAAAACAACAACAAAAGTCCAATAAGCTAAATCAGCATTATCAGTACGCATGCGCAGCGACCCTGTGAACTCTTCCGGTTCAAAGTTCACGGCTGCCCACAATAGTAAACAAAGCTGCTTTACTGGTGTGCGCAGGCTACTTGTATCTCGCTGTTTAACGTTTAATATCCCGATTTAAGGACCGTTAAAGCAGTATGCCAGGTGCACATTGTTCAGCTCATCGCTGCTACAACGGTACACGTGGGTTGAAGAAGTGGAAGGAGCAAATATGTGCCGTGCATGGATGTAAACAACACACTT
>OMMV01175859.1:0-17340 GCA_900302635.1 Chatrabus melanurus | reverse complement strand
GGGGGGGGGTATTTATATATATATATCTATATATATATATATATATATAGATATATATATGTATATAAATGGAGGAATGAACAAAGTAGAAAATGGGTCTTTTTTTTAAAATGAGGACTTTAATTTTTGATATCCAATAGCTAATCTCTAATTAAGGTCATGCTTCACCATTTCTCCCTTGTAGGACTGTGTCGTGTAACAATAGATGGAGCCATTGCAATATTGTTGACAACGGGTGTAACTGCCTGTCTTCACTAAAGCATAGAATTCCGAATCCAGTGGAAGGCCCACCTCCACATCTCTCTCTCTCTCTCTCTCCCTCTCTGTGTGTGTGTGTGATCGAAAAATGGGGAGGAGGCTGAGAGTGTGGAGTCTCGATGTGCGCTCTCCACCAGTCAGAGGCGTGTGTGTCGGATCCACACTCCGTATCTCTGGGCTTCGGCAGCATCACCCCCCCCCCAAAAAAATCAAAGAAACCCATCCTGAGTGCCATGTCTAACAACTGTGTTTGCAAAGGCTTCCAGCTCATCCAAAGGGAAGGTAGCATCTTGCACTGAGGAGGACAGAAGACCAAGAAGAATGAGCAGTTGCAGAGTGGGGGGGGATGTAACTCAAAGCCCCCCTCGCCTCACTTAATCACAGCAAAAACGGAAGGCTTTGGAGTATTCAGTTTTTTCTTTCGTTTTATATTTTTCTTATTCCTCATCGCGGTGCTGGGAGGTGCTTCTTCTTTTCACATAGTCTCTCTCTCTGTCATCTGCCTCCTCATATATTTCTCTATCTACCTGGTGTATAATTTCATCTGTCTTTGAGTGAGAGAAAGGAGGGATTTTTCTTCTTTTTTTGCCCTTCCTTTCCTCTTCTCCACTCCTTCCTTGTGGTCATGTTGTAACTGTCAGTCCCTCTTTGCCATTTTGAACTGCTTCCATCGCTCCCTCGCCTCTTTCTGTCTCTCACGAGTCTGATTTTGTGTGAACTTGGATGAATTTTCTTCAGAGGCAACTAAGAACCTCCTCATGAATGACTTTTCCCCCCCCTCCTCCTTTTCCTTCTCTTTTGGCCCCTCTTCACCCATTTTCGTTGCATCACACTCTTGCGGGATTCTTAAATGTTACTCTAGGTAGGTTAATTATTACCGTTTAGTGTCTGTCTATCTGTCTGTTTGTGTGTATTTGTGTGCATCTTTGCATATAAGACACTGGCACACTAAGCTATGCCTAAAAGCGGCGCTCAGCGAATCCAGTCTCATCATTAACTTCTCATCTTTTCTACCCATTGTGGCGACACATGCACGTTTTTAATTGTTTTTTTTATAAAATCTCTCGATTAGTCCAAGATTATTATTAATTAATTTTTTTGCTATTTATTTATGCATTTTCTGAAGGATTTGGTAACTTTTAAATGATATTAACAGGTTGCTTGATGCTAAAAGTTTGCTTAAATTAATATTTTCTTTTATGTTGTGCTGCGTTCAACGTAATACCCATTTCAAGTCATTAACGTCCCATTTCATGCTTGATTTGTGCTTAATGTCATTCTAGTACGCCATCAGCAGCCATTAGGTCTTTGATGACCAGATCCCCAAGCACGCACATACAAACACACTTGTACAATCTTAATAAGATTGGTTATTTTAAATACAACCCCATTTGTAGGATTTTCATCTTTAACTGGCCAGTTAAACCAGTCAAACTTAAAATAGAGACTAGATGGATGTAGGAGAGTGGGTTAAATAGGAAGCGTGTGCAGGTTGTAGATGGAGACAGACTGACAGACAGATAAAAACACATCGAAATTATATTCCATCTCATTGCTCCCCTTCTGTTTTCCTCCCTTCTTTATGTTGTGTCCATGCACATCTGACATTTTTTTTTTTAACCCGAGCTTTATACTCCTGAAATTACGCTACACTCCTTAAAGTGTGAAATTAGGAGCATAGCCCACCCCCACCCTATCCATCTTTTCCAGACCAACAGACGCCCAGTAATCACTCTGTCTTTATTGTTCTGAAAGTGGGATGTCGTCGTCATGAAGGAGCCGCCGTTCTGCTCTGTCTTTGCTTTTGTGTCTCCACTCTGCTCCTCTTGTAAAACGTCTCCGCCACAGTCTGTAAAATTATGTGTTACAGAAAAGAGTTAATTAGGTGAGTAGTGAACTACATACACATGCATGAACAGTAGGCGTGCGTGGGAGCGTGCATGCGGCTGCATGCCATCGACTGATCCTGCTCTGCATGAACTTTGACGGGCAGCAGTTTTGTGAGGGGTAGCTTTGCAGTTGCTCCAACTTTCTTTACCCTGCTGCGACTAATTGGTTGTTTAGCAGGTCAAAGTCCTTTTATTTACAGTTTGTACAAATTTCATGCATTCTCCATTGATGGATGGTGATTGCGGCCATTCTTGCTCAATGGCTATGCCTAATTCATGCCACAAAGGGACCCAGAGCACTTAGTTAGTTTGGTTGAATTTGTCTCCATTGGTTCACATCAGCGTTCACGTGGCTCACTCAATTAGTCCAGTGCGGTGTGCAGGTGCATGCACGGTTCATTGATGCATTTACGTGTGCTCATTTCAGTCCTCTGCCTCTTCTTGTGGGGCATTTCAGTTGGTAGACATTTGTCGCCATCCTCCTCTTCCATTTCTCCTGTATCCTGCTTGACGGCTCTGCGGGTAGATTTTTGAAATGAATTACAGATCTTATGTGACAGCTCAGTAGAAGTGTTTGGCATGATCCTTAATGTGTTGCAGGTTCAATTTTAAATTCAGTGATGAAAGTTTTACGGGAACTACCGTAACAATGCAGAGCTTTTCGCTATTTATATCAGACGTTGCTATAGTGACATGGTGCGTTTGACACTGGGTGGGCCGTTTGAAAGAAGTAACTAACTGTGGTGAAATTTGTTCGCGAAATCCATGTTTAGCATGATCATCTATTGCTAACTATGGTTAGTTTTCTTTAAAACAGCGTATAAGTAGCCAAATGTGCCACAGCAATGTAACAATATTCAGTACAAATGATGATAAGTTCTATGTCTGGAAATCCAGAAATTTCCAGAAAACTTTTTATTTTATTTTATTTTTTAAAATTTTGTTTCTGATTTTTTCCCCTTTTTCTCCCCAATTTTAGTAGTCAATCAACCCCCCCCTGTTTTAAACTCAATGAGCAACCGCTCTAACATGGACTCACCGTCCTGCCCCTGCCCCCCGGTGGTCAGAATGACGAGGCACGCCTTCTACAAGCCATGCCCGCCTGCCCCGTACCATGATTCCGGGGCGTCCAAGAACATTTTATGGACGGCTCGTCCTGCCGAGTCCTCCCCCCCTCCCTCGGAGCGGCGAGGCCAATTGTTGCCGCTCTCATTGCGCCGGCCACAGAAAACTTTAATATTCATAAATTGTCTTTGAATGCATCGTGTATGGATTATTGTGGTTGATAGGTAATTCAGTGGTGGCCAATCCTGGTCCTCGAGGGCCGCTATCCTGCACATTTTCCATCTCTCCCTGCTCTGCCACAAGCTGATTAGCTCATTCAGGTGTCTGTTAGCTCTTGATTGGCTGAGCACACCTGAATGAGATAATCAGCTAGTGGCAGAGCAGGGAGAGATGGAAAATGTGCAGGATAGCGGCCCTCGAGGACCAGGATTGGCCACCACTAAGTGATCTGATGCTGTTAGCTTTTCCAGAAGAAAAATCTGATTTTTCATAAACTCAATAACTGAGAAGCTAATTAATAAATTTAAAATAGAGTCCTATTAGAGTTTGGCACTATTTTGCCAAAGTACAAATAACATGAAAATTAAAAGGAGATGTTCTAAAAATATTAATAAAATAATTTTGGATAATTAATTTGTTCAAAATTGAAACACCATTTTTCCAAGGCCAACATCTCCACCACATTTCAATGAAATCATTCATGTCCTTCTGAGATATCCTTTAGACAAAGAGCAAAACACATGGCGACAAAATCATTACCTCCTTGGCATAGGTGCAGTTGTGGTCAGAAGTTTACATGCATTGTTCATAGACTTGAAAGTCATAGTGACACTGAGCCTTGGATGATTTCTTTAAACGCTTTTTTTTCTGGGGCAGAAAGATTGTAAAACATCTGTCATCGAAAAAACACCCACAAATTTGGTGCAAAAGTTGTATTTTTTGGGGGGAGGGGGGGTTCTGAAATCAAGGCAGAATCAAAAACATACATGCAGCACACCTAATGTTCGCTTGAATGTCCCTTAGCAAATTTCACCTTGACCAGATGTTTGTAGTCACCAATCAATAAGCTTCTGGCAGAATTCTGGTTGGATATTTGACCACTCTTCTTGCCACAGCCCAGATATTTACAATCAGACTGTAAAAAGACTAGTTCGAGACAAGTTAACAAAAATAAGCAGTCGTTCATTCGCCACCAGGGTTTTGAACATTTTCAAAACCCGCAGGCGAATTAAATTAAGGCGAGCAACTAATTAGCGAATGGGGATACTGATTCCGACTGCTTAGAGAATAATTTCAGACTACATTGAGACCAAGAGCCAAATTAGACGAATGGCCATTCGTCTCAGTCGCCAATTGGTCACAAGCCGAGTGAGATAACTGTTTAAATTTAATTCACATAGAAGCTACCGCTACCAACTGTAGTCAATGGTGGTTTTCTTTTGGCTGCTCCCGTTTTTGCTCAGGGTTGCCACAGGGGATCCTGCATGGATCCGCATGTTAATGTGGCACAAGTTTTACACCAGATGTCCTTCAAGACACAACTCAATGTACATGGAGACTGGGGCACGTGTGGCCTTGAACCAGGGACTTTCTTGTTGATGACCCCTTGCATGCTGTAATCAATCATGATCACTAGCAGGTAGTTAAGAGGCCTTCACGTTATAAGATATTTGAAACTTTCAGTGCCTCTGAATTTATAATCTAAGTAGTCTTATGTACATTTCTGACCCTGTATAATTTTGATCCTGTGTTGATTTCAGAAAACCCAAAATAAATTAAAACTTGTTCACCAAATTCTTGTTTATTTGCTATAACAGATTTTTGTTGTACAAACATTCTGCGCCAGAAAAAAGAACAGTTCAAACAAATCACTGAAATCCCACTATTGCTGTGACATTCATTCCCATGATAAGTGTATGTAAACTTCTGACCATAACTGCAATTATCTCGCATACATGAATGCAGTATTAGAAGAAAATAAGTGCAAAAACAACTGAAGTTCTTTTAACTTTAAAAGCAGATCACTGTTCATTACCCATAGTTCTTTATATTCAATATAATCACTTCTGTCTTAAAATTCCCCAGAACTCTTTTATTACTGTGTATTCCTGCAGATATCGCACATGCCCAAGTATGTGGCGAAAATTTCTATTTTACAACAGCAGACTTTTTTTTTTTTAAACGGCTCCTGATGTATATTTAGACAATTCCATGGCCCCTCGGATGCGGCTACAGTTTTCATGCATGTCTGTTATCGTCTTTGAATTTTCCCGGGAAGTTCTTCTTTGGTTACCAGGCTCCAGCTGCATCATGGGATAGCGTAGTGTAGTCCGTTTGTGTACTATGGAGGTAGTAGGTCATCCGGGTACCGTTTTCTTACCACTAAATGCATACCGAGTATTCAGACACCCTACGGATTGTGCGTACTGCTTTTTGCATACTATATAGTTTGCGAGTATGCGTATTCTGGTGTAGCCAGACACATTCTGCAGGACAAAGACACACCTCCTCTCTGGCAGCTCCTCTGCATTTAAAGCAACAGGCACAAAGACAGGTCGTTTGTTTTAGACCTAAAAATATATTTATTTTAGTCTGCATCACCTGTGACTGTGTGGCATTTTTTGGCAACAAACTATAATGTTGGTTTTTAAAACACCTGCTGATTTATATTCTCTTGCTAACAAGGTGTATAATACGCCCCCCCACCCCCTTTGAAGACTTTCTGCCTGTCACTTTCTATATTTCCAGGATGTTGTGACAAATTTAAAACGGGCAGCTTCCTCCATTAGCTGAGAAAGAGCAGTCATGAAGGAGCGTCTCTGAGCCCAAACAGTCTGAATGATTTAGGTCGTCTCTCCAAAGAGCGGTGTGGGATCGCTAAGCTAGCGCCACACAGCCGTTTAAATATAAAGACTTAAAAGGGCGTACTCGTCTTGTGGGTTAAAATCTAATAAAGGATTTATACTCAAAAGAGGACATATTAAGGCTGTGTTAAGATCGAGGTATTTAAGTTCTGCACACAACAAAACCTCAGAACTGTTGATTTTTACGAGTGCTTTGGACCAAAGAGTCCAAAAAGGACCGAATGCTAGGTGGCAGTGTGTGTGTGTGTGTGTGTGTGTGTATGTGGTGGCGTCAAATCAAAATGCATTATCCACAGAACAAAAGGAATTTTACACATTTTAAAATGGCTTTAAAACATATGCATTACATTTTAAGTAAAATATATAAACAGTTGTATGGCAACTTTTCCTACCCCTGGGCCAATTACATATTTTAGTTTTGTGTATAAAAGAAATTACACTTTAAAGTGATCAAAATTAATACATAATACTGAATTGCTTAACTACACACCGCAGTTAATATATCCAAATTCAATCTCACTTTTATAGCCAGTTGGTTTTAGAACAGTCAGGTTATTGATACAAGAATATTTAAGAGATTATTCCTAAACTTTGGAAAAACCTAGGCACTGTAAAATGCCGCAAGTAGATGGATGAAAGAATGGGTTCATCCCTTCCAGTTTGTTAACGCGATAACTTAAAACACTAAATGGTATCGCCTTTTACGACTCCAACTTAAAAGGCCATACGAGGTCAAACTAATTCAGATGTGGAGAACTTTAGTGCAGCAGGCTCGATCAATCGAAAACGCAACTTTATTTTGTCAGTGAGAGTTTCTGCACAGAAATATTGGAGAAGTAAAACATTACGTTCTGATTGTTTAACAGCGGTTATGTTCCAAAACTCAAATAACGTGGTCAAAAATCTGTGGAAAAAAGTTTGTATGAATGTAGTAAAGAAAAACAAAGAGAGGTTATGCGGTTGAACAAGATATGCAGTGAATGTGGTCCATGAGAGAGCGACAGAGAGAGAGAGAAGAGTTCCGCACAAAAATTAGGTAAATCACAGAAATAAACCATTATTTTCTGATTGCTTAACAGTGCTTACATTCTAAAACACAAATACCACTGTCATACATTCACACAACCTTGTGGAAAGAATTTTGTATGAATGTAGCCATGAAAGTAAAGGGAGGTGGTCGATTGGGATACGCAGTGAATGGGGTCCGTGAGAAAGTGGGAGAGACGATTTCTGCACAAAATGTGCTAAATCAGTTGTCTGGCTATCACCAGAATAAGTTCAATAAATCAAATTTGCCGGAAGAAGGGGCGGGGTTTACCCAGGCTACTAAATCAGAGAAATAAACGATTATTTTCTGACTGTTTAACAGCAGTTACGTTCTAAAACTCAAATGGCACAGTCACAAATCCACATAACTCGGCAGAAAGGATTTTGTATTGTTTGTTAAACGCTCTTGAAAGATAACAGAGGAAAAAGAAATGTTGTTTAATTTTCTGTGTAGGTTTGACATCATTCTGTCTTATCTATTGGTGTTATTTTACCGCTACTACAGCAGTGACAGCTTGGCTTTGAATCGGAGAGGCAGATGCGTGTAAATAAAATCTCTTGAATGAATAATTTATTGCACTTAAGGATTAAAATTCTGCACATGTACATATTGTCCAGTTTTCTTCAGGTTAATGGTGCACAGCTCCGTACTAAACTTTTTTGCACGCACACGCCCAGCAGTGCACATATACTGCGGGCCTCGTGCACACACGCTCCCTGATCTGATAAAGACAGCAAGGATGAAGCATCTGTGCACGCGCATAATGCAAGATACCCTGAAATATTAAACATTAAATTGTATTCCATGTGCATGTTAGTTTAAGGTCTTTATGTTTAAGTGAGATAAAAGCTGACTGGTACTTTTTCTATGCTGCAAAAACAAATCACAGTAGTATTACTGGCATAACGGCGACGAGGGAGCATGTACTGTAGACGCTTGAATGAGTGAAGTCTTGACCTTGGCAGCGGTTGACTTGTGTACACGGTGGTACCCAGTTGTCACCGGCAACACATCCGTGCACAGCTGCCGTCTGACGCTGTCCATCTCTCTGCAGACTGAGGAAGAGGAGCGCGCAAAGCGGGTTGGCAAACTGATGATCATGACCAGCTAAGAAAGCGAGTACGAAGGAGCCAAGGAGAAGAGGGAAGAATATAAATACTTACACACTGCTCATCTCCTCATCTCCACGGCAACCGTGTTCACACGCTTGCAGATCTCTGGGAGAACGCAGCGAGCTGCATCGCCAGCATCGGAGGTGGAGAGAAGGAATCGGATGGAACGAGAAGAATAAAAGAGCATCCCGCCATCACTCCCCATCTCTCATCTTTTGGTTTCTTTGAGTTCACACACATCGCCGTCCACTTTTATTTTTTCTGATCTCAGTCATAACCAGCTTTGATATGCTTCTTCATATTTAAGTCCAAAGTATTTCACCCCACAAAAGTTTGATCATAATCAGTGTAAAGTTTGTTACAACTGTTAGATTTTAACAGCTGTTGCCACCTGACACTGACACGCCCACATCTCCACCTTCATTCATCCCAAAAACAACTCTGCCCTCCCCCGGCAAGACCCAGACCCCCTTCAGTCTTCTGTGTGCGACTTCATCTGCCATCCCTTCATCTGAGGCTATGAGAGGAGGAGTCAAATCCCAGATCACTCCACCATGCCAGTTCTGAAGAGTAGAGAGGAGATCCGGGCTGGCAATGTACAAGGTAGGCCAGTCATTCCATTAATTGGATTATGTTTCTGTGTCACTAATCAATTAATGAAACCATCCCAAATTCTGCTCACTCTTTTATTCCTGAAGGAAATTTCAGTTGAACATTTTATTTCCTATGTGCTTACTGGGGTATGCAAAACAATGTGCTGACAAATTCTGAATACAATGGCTCATTAACAATACATGGTACACTTGATACTTGCACCATAGGTACACCCTTTGGTGCAGATGAGCTGATTAAATTTTATGGTTGTTTGGTGCTCATATTTGCATATTAAGAATGATGTAACTATTTTGTGAACATGACAGCTTATTTACAAGTGGTAGCAGACACTTGATACTTATAGCATAGGTACCACATCAAGAATAAATTAACAGATTTAGATTTTAGGGTTGTTTGTGCGTATATTTGCATATTAATGAGGTTGGAGTAATTATTTTGTGAACAGCTCATTAAGAAGTTGTGGCAAACACTTGATACTTGCACCATAATTACCTGCTGGGGAATAGATAAGATTAACATTTAAGATTGTTTATTATTCAAATATATGCACCGGGGAGTGATTTTTTTTCTTCTTTTTTTCTTGTGAACACAAATTATAAGCAATATGTGACACACTTGATACTTATACCATAGATCCACCATCAAGAGTAAATGAGCTGGTTTAGGTTTTCTGACTGGGAAGTAGATGAGCTCAATGGATTTTATGGTGATTTCTTGCATATATTTGCAGATTAATAAGGTTGAAGTTTTTTTTCTTACCATGATATGTCATTGACAAGTTGTGGCAGATACATGATATTTGTACCATAGGTACTCTCAGGGGAGTAGATATGGTTGTTATATTGTAAGATTATTTGGTGCATATATTTGAATAATAATGAGGCTCAAATAATATTTCTTGTGATCATAATTTAACAAAGCAAGGTGCATTCTTGATATTTACATGGTTGATCTCCTCTCAAGAGCAGAAGAGCTGATTAGATGTTGGAGCTGTTTCGTATGCAAATATATGCATCAATGGGGTAAAGTGATTTTTTTTTTCTTGTAAACCAACTCATTGACAATATGCGACAGACACTTGATACTTGTACCATAGCTACCCTGTCAAGAATAGATTAGCTGATTAGAATTCACAGTTGTTTGGGGCATATAATTGAGGATGAAATCTTTTTTTTTCTACTCAAGAATGGTTCATGGCAGGTATTATATTCAGCATATGTGTGTATTATGGTAATACAAATATAATATTTAAAAAAATGTTAATTATGGTGCACAATTGCATAAATAATTTCCACCCGCCAGAATTCAAGAATGCTTGATCAGACTTCATATTCAGAATGTATATACACTCACCGGCCACTTTATTATGTACACCTTGCTAGTACCGGGTCGGACCTGCTGCTGTAGCTCATCTGCTTCAAGGTTTGACGTGTTGTGCGTTCAGAGATGGTATTCTGCGTACCTTGGTTGTAATGAGTGGTTATTTGAGCTACTGTTGCCTTTCTATCATCTTGAACCAGTCTGCCCATTCTCTGTAAACCCTCGAGATGGCTGTGTGTGAAAATCCCAGTAGATCAGCAGTTTCTGAAATGCTCAGAGCAGCCCGTCTGGCACCAACAACCATGCCATGTTCAAAGTCACTTAAATCCCCTTTCTTCCCCATTCTCATTCTTCATCACGTCTAGATGCCTAAATGTATTGAGTTGCTGTCATGTAATTGGCTGATTAGCTATTTGTGTTAGCAAGCAATTGAACAGGTGTACCTAATAAAGTGGCCGGTGAATGTATGCAGTAACATGCAACTGTTTTAGGCACCCTAGAATTAAATTAAATTAATGGACTGTAGAAATCAAATTTGACTTGTCCACATTCCCATTCAATCCAAAATCCACTAATTGTTTTTTTAATTGAATTTAAAAAACTTTTCTTTTTTTTTTTGTTTGTTTTAAATGTGTATTGATGGGGAGCAAGGTGGCTTAGTGGTTAGCACTCTTGCCTCACAGCGAGAAGGTCCCAGTTTCGCTTCCGACCTAATCCTTTCTATGTGGCGTTTGCATGTTCTCCCCGTGTTTGCGTGGGTTCCCTCCGGGTGCTCCGGCTTCCTCCCACTTCCAAAGACATGGAGGTTAGGTGAATTAGTGACTCTAAATTGACCGTAGGTATGAGTGAGAGTGTGACTGTGTTTGTCTGTCTATATGTGGCCCTGCGATGCACTGGCGGCCTGTCCAGGGTGTACCCCGCCTCTCGCCCAATGACCACTGGGATAGGCTCCAGCCCCTCTGTGACCCTTAATTGGAATGAGTGGATAGAGAAAATGAATGAATGAATGAGTACATGACAGCACAAGTACAGTCAGTCAGTCGGTCGGTAATCAAAATGATTGTCAAAAATAAACCCTGATGACCTTATTTTTACCTAAAATTTCTTATAAAATGCAGCCTAAAACCATCAAAAAGAAATTATACATCTTAAAAAGTGAAACATGCTCATTTTATTGATATTAATATTAAATATTTGCAACCTTTTCATTATTTTCAAAAATCTTGAGTGCATAAAATTTGGCGTGACAATACAAGTGGCTCTTATTTTGTTGTAAGTTGTCTCTTAATCCTACTCTAAAACAGACAAAGACATTCTCATTTGTGAGGAATATCAGAAAAGGTTGAGTAAGTGGGTCAAAGTGTGTGTTTTTGTGTGTATGTACAAATATTTCATGCTGGCTTGTAGAAGAATCCATTGTGTTATTTGTCATGACACGTGGGTTGCTTCTTGAAATAATAGTCCCAAGGGTCTGACTCACAATTTCAAATTAGGGAATCACTGGGGTATGTATTTCTAGAAAAATCTAAATAAGCATCAGCGCACTGAGGTGTAAAATAACGTCACAACGTTACTGCACATCATTTCTTAATAATATATTCAAGGAAATGGCCAAGTCGTAGAGGATGCTTTTGTCGAGGATGGCTGAGTTTGTAGCTTAAGTTTACAGCGCAAACAAATTTTCTGCACGTCCTTTTAAGCTTCAGAACGGCTGCCCACGGTTAGTTTTCTTTGTAAGAAACGGAGAAACAACTGGGAGGAAGACAAAAGGATGGGAGGGGGGGAGAGAACAATTTTCTTGTCACACATTGTTGCTTTTGTCGCGTGTTGAGGAGCCCAGAGTTGAGAGAAGGGATAACGAGGTGCTGGCTTCAGTAAATGCTTCAAAACGAAATGTTCTGCTGCTTCACAAGGGAAAACGGGTCTAGACAGTCGAACGGTGTAAATCTTGAGGGGAGAAGTTGAGGACATTCTTTATTGCCCGGCGGCTCAAGTTTTTAACTGTTTAACCCTCTGCACCCCATTTTGGTTTATTAAAAATAAAAATAAAAAGTGAGGTCTGCATCAACCAGAAACGGTGACCGAGTTGTTGCGCAATAAAAGCTTCAAGAAAAGCTGGAAGCACTTGGGTTGTGTTATAAAACCTAAACGTTAGTTGTGTGGTACTTGGTGATGGAGTCTCGCATATCAACACACCAAATAATTGTTTTCCTCTACTGTTGCCCTACTTGTGTGAAAACTCTGTCACGGTGATGATGTAGGAGCTCTCAGCCAAACGGCGCCTGATGGTCAGGTTAAGAGCAAGCCAACGCACAAGTGTCAAAACTTGCAGTTCCTTGAATGGCCACTTGAGGTTGGCTCCAAAAGTGAGTCAAGAACCTCATGTTAAATGACTAACTTTAGAGCAGAAATAAACAGTTTTGTCTTTGTAGCGAGTTTTCCCGTTCTTGACAAGTGTATGGGGGGGGTGAATTTTTATATATCCAATCAGTTTAAGCTATTTTAAGTCATATATGTATGAATAATTTGGGACATGGCTGCGTTGACTGACAGGTAGTGTGTGTGCCGGCGAGACGATTCAGGGCCCCACCAGCAGAGGCTGCTAGCTGCTGTGGACTTAATCGTGTTTGTCCTTTCTGAGCATTTTATTACAAATATCTGCGATAATGTGGCTTGCTGTGCAGTTAATTGTACCAAAGGACCATCTAAGAAGTCTGTGCTGCAGTATTTCCGTTGAGTGAAATTTTAGTATTATGTAATCTGCGTGTTACTGCGCATTAGACAACGTTAGCGCCACTGATGGTGCAACAATTACTGAGCCAATACGCAGTACATAGCTTTTAATACCCGCACCCAAGCCACCAGTTATGAAAACCACCACCCAGTCCACAAAAATATGCGTTATCAAACATCCGAAGCAAAGGGAGCCCGTTAGCCTTTGCTTGGCTCGTTTTGGTAACTAAGACGGGCGCCATGTTCGGGCTTCTTTTGTCCCGATCAGGTCATGCTGGTCTTGTCCACGCCGCACCTCTTTAAAGCACATTCTCACTACAACGTTTACCCCAGCGTGTGGTGAACGCAGGGCAAAGTCGAGAAAATTGGCCAAACATCAGCAAAAATCATGTTACTGGAGTTTGGTAGCGAACCTCTAACGCAGCTCGGCGTTCCACAACGTGGTGCTAGCGGAGGCCAGCGGAGGCCAGCGGAGGCCAGCGCGGCATTAGAACAAGCGGGACTTTGGCCAGCGCGGCAGCGGGTGGGAGAGGGGGTCGACGCACCACTGTCCAGTGATTCTGAGCAGGCAGGGCGAAGCAGCACCCAAACGTTAGCCATCGTAGACGATCACACCAGTAACTTAGGCTAGCGGAGGCTAGCAGAGGGAACTTGGTCGTAGCGGAGATTAACTTTCTCTAACGGTACGTCAGTAAACGCAGAGAAATTTTAAACACGTTGAAAATTTTTAGATGCGGTCGACGTTCATCAGCGTAGACCGCGGAGGGCAGTGGAGGCCAGCGGACACAGACGTTTGCAAATACGTATGTTTACGGCGGCCCAAATGTCGAGGTGAGATTGCGTCTTTACCCATTTATAAGTTGGCCGGAAGACAGGCGGAGTCAGGCACTGCCGAAACGGTGACATTTGGAGCCGCTTCATTTGAGCTTCAAAACTGCTCTTCCGAAAAGGTATGGGTGACGTCATGGAGGGGTTCTACAGTATATATACAGTCTATAGTTAAGAGCAAGATGGTACCCTCGCCGCCTCACCCTCTTTTGCGGGCGGAATTAAAAAGACGGGTTGATGATTGAGACGCCATTATTGTGACCGCACATGCTAACCGCAGTCAAGGGTAACTGTTTGGGTTAATGGCGGTTAGTGTTTTCTTTGAGGCGTCGCATGCGTTATGTGAATGTAACAATCTCCAGCATAAATAGTGATCCACATCCAGAAATCTCTTAATGCCCAGAAAACTTTCATCTCTGACTGTTTATCTTGGGGTGAAGTGATGATTTAGGATTTAAACTCTTATTTTCACATCTGCAGTCGCCGACTCACAGATTGCAGCTTAACTGTCCAATGTGATAATTATGACAGCGAGCTTTGTTGACGTGTGATTCTGTAAAAGCTGGTTTGTTCCATCGCCGTACCGTCGGCACACATACTGTATTCCACCCACTTACTCACATATGCTACTCAGACGCCGTCACTATTCCCCGCAATGTGTCACTCAAAGTTTCGAAACTTCACCCTCCATCTCACAATAGGATTTCAGCAAGCATGGCTGGCTTGAAATGGCCATGTGCAAACTGTTTCTAGGGCAGATTTTCCATTTGAGAAAAAAAAAAAACAAGTTGGTAATTAAGGGGTTATGGGATGGCAGACAGAGAAAAGACAGATAGGCAAAGATCCAGGCAGTTAATCCCGAGGAAGCTTCCCTGACAGTGGATGGAGGAGGCAGCTTTGCAGGCAGATGTAGCTCTGAGAGAAACTACGCCAAGAAGGGGCGTGTTTTTGCGGCATGGTGATGCTACACCTTTGTGGATGACTGCGATCCCCGCCTGGATCTGTTAACAGGTGAACATCATGGCCCCTGTTTTGATCAGCGGAGCGTGAAGAGATCACACGCATCGGTGCTGCAAGACGTTGACAGCAGGCAGAGTCACTTTTGGATGCCAGCCCCGAGTGACGAGCTTCACAAATGTTGATCGAGTCGCTGAAGGATTACAGGTGCCGGGCAGCCTGGCGGTGTTTGAAGAGACAGAGAGCTTTACTGAGTGTTGGTCTAAGCTACTTGGAATCAATTTTAGAGAACCTGACACAGGTGAATAGAGTGGTTATCCTCCAACCAAAGGGATGGGGGATCAAGTCCAATTACTCCCACGTGTTATAACGAGAGTTATCAATTGATCTGCCCTGCATATGATGTTGATCTGCACCTGGGTTTGCAGCCTGTAGCACTCTCACAGTGGGGTTGTTGACAAGATTGGCATTCCAGGTACTCTTTCAAAAAAAAAAAAAAAAAAAAAAAATGAAGACACATGAGGGTGGAGACTCTGGTCAGGTCAGGTCTGGGAGCATGTGCTGGTGCAGTGTGTTGCAGTATCCGCCACATTACGAAACCTCCTTGTGTCCTGGATGGCAACCACCCAGGCAGACAACCAGTTCATCCCCACCTCTTGAAAGTAACCGTCTATCTGCTACAGACAGATGAGGGTGGAGACTGGTGTGGCGTTATGGTAACATCCTCATATGGATCCAGCAACATGCAGCTGACTGCAGATTCCTCAAGCCAATCCAAAGTAGTCATTTTTCAGCGTGGTCCCCTCATATGTTTGTGCACTTCAACAACCATGGTGATGGACCATCTTTGTAAAAGCTGGCATTCTGGACTGGCCCACAGCAACTGATGAATAGCATGTTCCATGTGCTCACGGCATGAACTGCCTCAGGAATGGAGCTGGACTACCCCTCAGCACAGCACCAGTCGCCACCTTCCAAAGACGAGACCCTTGGTGCGCTCTTGTGGTTTTGTTTTTTCTGGAGATGAGGCTCCAAACAGCTTTAGGGTCTTGGGTGTTCCCATCTTACTGTATGGTTGTGAGACTTGGAGGCTAACCTGTGACCGAAGGGGACAATTGGATGTCTTTGGTACGAGGTCCTTTTGGAAGATCCTTGGGTACTGCTGGAATGACTTTGCGTCAAACAAGCGATTACTTATGGAGATTCAAACAAGGTGGACCTCTTGCATCATGAGGGAACCTCAGCTACAACATTTTGGACATGTGCCTTGTTTCTCTGGGCATGATCCAACATGTAGGTGTCTCAGTGTTGGAGACCCCAGCAACTGAAGAAGTCTCTAAGTGGGCACCCATATTTCACCTGGCTGCGGCCAAAAGATGGTTACTTTCGAGAGGTGGGGATGGACTGGTTGTCTGCCTGGGTGGTTGCCGTCCTGGACCCATGGTGGTTCTGTAGTGTGGGGGAGGCGGCAACACATGGCAGGAGTGCATGTTCCCTGGCCTGACCTGTCCACAGCAATGGTGACCTGACAATGAGTATCAAAATGCTAATTGCTGATTCTTCATGATGTTGGAGAACATTTTCTAGTCCATGGATGCCAAATCTGCGAATACAGCAGATGGTTAATGAATTTGCATTTCTAAATGGCAGCTACGGCCACTGGGAACTAAAATCTGAACTGTCTCAAGAAATCGGAGCGAAGTAAGGTCCTGTCAAAAACGTTACACTTTTCCAAGTAGTCCACCTGAGTCCCAAAAACGGAGGTCACCTTGTGTGGTCAACCCCAACTGGGCTTTCTTTGGAACTGGAGAGAGATCAGGACTACTTTCACAGTAGCAAATGGCCTTTTGTCCCTTGTGGACAGTGATGGAAGCAAATCTGACCTGTGATTACAAATCTCTACGATCTGTGAAAAAAATGGAAAAACTGTTCCTTCTTGATCTCGTCTTAGATGTCCTGATCATTTGGTATTCTTTGCTGATACATGTATGGATGTATGCCGGGAGAGATCCAGCCTTATAACAATCAAGCTCACTGTTATTTTCGATCAACATAATCTTGGGATCTTATTGATGGTCTCCTTTTTCTTCATTAGACTTCTTCCAGACACGACCTGCCACATTTGAGTTCAACAGCGCAGTGTTTTGCTGTTTTGTAAAAGTGGAGCTCTTTGGGTGTTAATTCCTAAACACTGATTGCCAACGCTGTCCATTTTCTCAGAAACTGTAGATTTTCAAAACTGAATTATTTTGAACAGGAAAAATAGTGGGGCAGGTAATAGAATAATCGTTCACTTTGTGACGCAAGCACCAAATTTGGCATGAACAATGTTCAGAATTGACTCTTTCAGAAAACCCCGTTAGCCATTCAAAAATCCAAGATGGCCACCATATTTTCCAAGATGGCATCCGGACAAATGTAAAATCCTTCAATCATATTGAAACATATACCATATTATTCGCCTGATCATAACGATTCTAAAAAGCTATAGTTTGGACTATCTGTGACTGAATGTTATGGAGTTATGGGGCAAAAACAGCAACAATGGTGACAAAGGTCAATTTCAGTTTGTACAGGGGTCAAAAGTTAAAGTTGCTTACATTTTTGTAAAAAATGATGCAAATTATTGGTTGAGCTAATAGTGTTTTAAA
>OMMV01175848.1:0-10896 GCA_900302635.1 Chatrabus melanurus | reverse complement strand
GGGGGGGGGGTTCTGTTTTTGTTTTTTCAATATTTATTTTTGCCTCCACCACGGAGGTTATGTCATAACCAGAATTTATCTGTTGTAGGTTTATGTATTTGGATTATCTGTGTGTCTCTGTTAGCATTTTTAGCAAAACGTTATTAGACGATTTCCACGAACCTCAGGGGAATGAAAAAGCCTGTCAAGAAGAACTGTTAATGTTTGGTGTTGATCAGGAATCAGATGTCGGTATGAGGGTTTTTATTTATTTATTTTTTTTCAATTTGATCAAAATGTTTTCAGCCAAACTCTGCAATCATTGGTGGTGTGATATCTTGCTAAACTTAATCTGATTTTGATCAAACTTCCCAGCAAACAAAATAACGTCCCCTTGACGTTCCCTAAAGGTCCTCTCAGAACGTTCCTGAGACGTCAATGAGTAGGGTTCCCTTGACGTCCCGGGGGCGTTATTTGGGACGTCCTAAGAACACTGTGAGGACTCTGGGGGAACATTTCCTAGATGTCATGGGAATGTTAATGCGGGACGTTCTAAGAATGTACCGGGAACCTTGGGGGAACGTTTTGTAGACATCACAGGAACAATATTGTGGGACGTCCAACAAACGTCCTGGTAACGTCCGACAGAGAACATTGTGATGGGGACCAATCAGGGACATTACGGATGTCCGGTAAATGTCCAGGAGACGTCTCCTATTTGCAGGGCAGATGCAAAGAAGCAGTTAGGACTGGTCAACGATCAAGGTCAGAGGTCGATGTCAAATTTCCGGACACATATATCTGAAAATGGCTAATTTTATGTAAATGAGTTATGATATTGTATTTGTTTTTTAACGTTTTTCACATTAAATGTGAAAAATGTTTGCACAACACTGTATATTTCATGAAGCTGCTGTGTTGTGCAAAATAGGGACACAGTTGTGCAATAACGTTGTTAATCCCGAGGTCTAATTGGAGGATTGTTCGTCCTTGGCAGAGGTATGTACTCTCCATGTGCGCTTCTATTTAGCTTTGAGACACACTTGCATCTAAACAGCAACACACAGCTACACAAAGTCACTGGCATTCATGCACACCTCAGGCCCCCATATTAACATAATATCATGCCTGCCCCTTGGAGAATGCAGTAGACAGCTGACTACTGAAGCTTATGAGAATGCTCAGTTGTCAAGAGGGAAGAATTTACACGAAGGTGCCGCTTTCAGTTTACGCACTATGCATGACCCCCACATGCCAGCTAGTGCACATGGTATGTGCGTGTGTGTGTGTGATTTGGACTTTTAAATGTTTGTTGAGAGTGGGCTACATTTTACACATTCATAGGTGCACTTCCACCCAATATTATTTGAACGACACGGCCAATTAATTTCTTTTTACTATCTTACACTGAAGACATTTGAGTTTGTTGTCAAACAATGAATATGAGAAGACAAATTAGAAAGTCAGCGTTTAAATCCAGGTATTTACATCGAGATGTTTTAGACATAGAATATACTGTGTTTTGTCTCAGACAGAGTAAAAACTAGATTTCTCATTTCAGTCTCCTTTGTAGGAGGTGAAGTGCATCCTCAGCTGGATTAACATTTGGTGATTGACTTGGCTATTCTCGAACCTTCCACTTTTTCTCTCTGAGGAAGTCCTTTGTTGAATAGTTAAAAACTTTTCCATTACTGTATTGTCCTGGTGTATGATGAACTTCCTCCTAAATCATTCGGATGGATATTTTTGAAAATAGTCCCACAGATTTCTGAAAAGAAAAACTGAGTGACAGTGACAGAAGAAAAGTAGTGAGGGAAGCCACCAAGACACCTATGACAACACTGAAGGAAGCACCATCTTCTGTGGCTGTGATTGGAGACACTGTGCCACTTTTGACTGTTGCATCACCAGTCACAGCTTCATGGTGGAGTGGAACAGAGAAGGATTTTCATCCAAGAAAACAGATCAAATCTCGGCTTGAATCTCCCATGTGCCTTCTGACAAACTAGCTCAAATTTCACCTCTTCTGAAGCTGTATAACTGGTGATGCAAAAGACAAAATTTGCACTGTGCACAGCTTCTCCAAACACAGCCACAGAAACCTATAATTCCTTCAAGTGTTGTCATCGGTGTTTTGGTGGCTTCCATCACTAGTCTCCTTCCTGCATGGTGTCAGTTTTTGACAACTACCTACTCCAGACAGATTTACCATACAGTTCTGCAATGTTTGCTTTTCTTAATGACTGATGTAAATAAAGTCCAAGACATATTCAGTGACTTGGAAATGTTCATGTTTCCATCCCCTGACTTGTCGAAAGAAAACTGCATATAAAAGTGATTATTTGTATTAAAAATAATCCTGATATTTAGTTTGTCTAATTACTTATAGCTTCTTAAAATGGAGGAACTGTGCATAAAAAAATGGTTATAATTCCTAAGTGGTTAATGTGATATTTTTGTTTTCACATCATGATTCCTTCATTTCAATTCCATTGTGTTGCTGTAAAGAGGCAAAATTACAATAATTGTCACTGACCAAATACTTATGGACCTGACTGTATGTCTCTGTGTTGTGTTTGTGCTTCTGTTAAGCATCTGAGTAGTTTCTTCTTCACGTTCTTCAAGTGTGTGCGCGCACTGCAAAACGACAACATAAGAACGCTCGATTCAATGAGGACTCTGTTTGATGTTGCTTTTTTTTGACCTTGTGAGGTGTGTGAAGACATATTGCTCTTCAGAGTTTAGCAGCAGAAATAACAGATCTGAAACATACTGTTCATATGGCAGCATTTATCAAATCGGTTCATTATTTCACCATCATCCTCAGAGGTCACTGCTTTAATCGTGTAAAACTCCACCTCTACCTCTTTGTTCTTATGTGACTCACTCACCACCAGGGACATTGCACAAGTTTTAAGTAGCCATCTCATCGTGATGAGAAAAACATTTTGGACATTTTTGCATGTTCAGAGTGTCATTTTTTTAAAAAAGCATAAAAAATAACTGCATCACACAGAACAAAAAGGTCTGGAATAGACTCAGCTGGCCCAGAGTCGGTTGTTACAACATCATGAAAGCAAAAGCTGGGGAGGTAGTAATGCACATTCACAGTTAGTGTTTGCATGAAAAGGACAGCCTTAATCCATGGAAGCACAAAGGCCACACATTGACAGGCAGTATGCTTTGTTACTAATTTTCCAGGAGGTGTGTGAAGTTACACTGCTCCAACAAAATCTCTGGCACTGCAGTATGACGTCACAGGCCGGCCTCAAAATAATGAACGCACGTACTGACACTCAAATACACCATTTTAACAGACAGTTACTGTGTAAAATACGCATGCTGTTTATCACATTCATGTTACTCTGATTACAAAAGCCTAGGGTCCATTCATTCATTCATTTTCTGAACCTGCTTATTCCAGTTAAGGGTCACGGGGGGAGGGGGAGGGGGCTATCCCAGTGGTCATTGGGCGAAATGAGGGGTAACCCTGGACATGCTGCCACTCTATTGCAGGTCAAACCTAGGATCACAGTGGAAATTCAATGATTGTGATTTGCATTTTGTGTAAAGTGTTTTCACAGTAATGTGCAAAAGTCTTAAGCACCCTAGTGTTTAGGAAAACAGATCAAACCTAGGCTCAAGTCTCCCATGTGCATTCTGGCAAACTGCAGCTGAAATTTCACGTCTTCTTTTTAAAGAAGTCCTTCTGTGTACCACTCAACTATGAAGCTGTATAACTGGGAACAGACAAATTTACACTATGCAGTTTCTCCAGTCACAGCTGCAGAAGCCAATAACTCCTTCAGAGTTGTCATGGGTGTCTTGTTGGCTTCCCTCACTAGTCTCCTCCTTGTGCGGTAACTCAGTTTTTGAGAACTGCCGACCACATACAGATTTACCATACAGTCCCATACAGTTTGTATTTCTTAATGATGAATGTAAATTAAGTCAAAGACATCTTCAGTGACTTGGAAATGTTAATGTATTCATCCCCTGTCTAAAGAAAACTGTCTAAAGAAAAACTGTCAAAGGAAAACTGGCTGTAAAAATGATGTTTTGTATAAAAAATATTTTAGTTTGTCCAATTACTTAAGGCCTTTGAAAAATCGAGGGACTGTGTATAAAAATGGCTTTAATTCCTTAATGGTTAATGCGATATTATCCCCCACTGGCCGATAGGCAGAGGATATAGAATTGCACTCCGTCCATCAGCGCATGAGTGCGTTGGTCCATCCAGCTTTCGGTCCGTCCATCAGGTGTCATTTCAAGACTGTAACAACACTGTATATATTAAGTTGAGAATATTGGTATACTTACTGGGGACAGTCCTGTCATTCCTTTACCCTAGTTCCATGTCTGCATCTCCAGTAGGTCAAATTTGGAGGTGTATTTACACATGCAACTATGCCCAATGTTCAAAAATCAGGTGCTGTTGGCTTCCTTCCACCCTGATATCAATTACTATCCTATTGGATTTTTTTTTTTAATTCAAAGGCCACAAATTTTGTCCAATCTTCAAGGATATTGTCACAGTTGATCTTCAGACCAAACCTCACATTTCTAGCTATATGGCTTTTGAATTTTCAGTTGAATTTGGTGGCGAAGCACTCAAGAAAGTGAGGTCATATCTCTGCAAAACTTTGATGTATCAAAATCAATCTTGGTATGTGGTCTCAGATCCCCATTGTGAGGAAGCACAAAAAATTGGTGTCATTTAACTTTTAAAGCGAGCTGCTTGGCCCCCTTATTGTTGCTTGCAGCTGCATTCATATACGTTATTGCTTCAGTTCAACATATTCTCATGTCACGTTTTGTATAATATGATACGAAAAGTTAAGTGCTAAATTTTGTGCTTTTTCCTACGAATTCCTGCATGCATGCACAACGTGCATTTCCAACATTGGTGTTGGAATGTTGGTGACATGATGGCAACTTTTAGAGTCGGCCATTGGTAGAAATCCTTGCAGGTGCTTCTCAAAGTCAGCACGGAATGCTTGGCCACGAGTTGCCTTGTTTTTGTTAAACATCTTAAATTAAAAACAAACATCAACACTACACGCACATGTTGATTGTATCATTTCATCTCCATTGGGGTGCTGTGCAGAGGCAAAATTACAAAAATTGCGTTAGTGTCCAAAGACTTGATTGTATTTATTGTTTCGTTTGTAATGCTCAACGTGCTTTATCTGGAATTATTTGATAATTAGACATTCTTCATTATTATTGCAAGTCATTTTCATGTGTAAAATTTTTGCAGAGTACTGTATTATATGTTTGATTTTTTTTTTGGAGTATTAAAATCATATTTCCATAATTTTAAGATTTTACAAACGTGGCAGTGCCTGAATTCGTATCATGATTGGATTATTAGAAGATATCTCAGCTTTTTCAGGTTTTTATCCCACGATTATCATGACCACATCAGTTAAAAAGCTCTTAATACGTTATATTAATCAAACTGTTGCATACATTTCTTGATATTGTATTCTTTTCTTTAAGAGGAGAACAAACACATCTAATATCCACCAATGCTAAACATTTATTTCAGAAATGGTCTGCAACCCCATTTGCACATCGATCTATCCCATTTTGGGTCATAACCTCAACAGTCAGCTACTTTATTGCATCTCTTCCCCCCACAGGATAATGTGGGAAGATTTGCGCAGCTGAATGTATAAATCGTGATGAGTCAGTCCCAACAGATAAGCAACCTTCCCATTCCTAGATCCACCTCAGTTTCACCCGGTGACTCAGCTTCCGGTCTCACTTCGTGTCTCTCACCTTAGCTTCACCCAGCTTTCTCAGCTGTGCCTCCTGTCAGACACACGGCCATTTCCGCTCTCTTCCCCGCTCAACAAATATGTTCTTTGGAGCCCTTCCCAGAATATTTTGGCACACACCCATGCCCACTCCCAATCTGCTCTCTTGCTTGACGCACATCCAGAGGACAGCAAGGGGGCATTGAAGGTGGTGGGGGGTACACCCATACAGTTACCGAGCTGTCATGGTGCAACTACCCCCTGAGAAAGAGAAAGATGAGAGAAAAAGAGCAGGGAGGGAGCTAGCGAAGGAGGCTTACCTCACCACTTCTGTATAACATGGCATTAATGTTTGGACATGGTTTTATCCTCAGTGGAAAGCCTGCTCAAAGCGAGCCCCTGCCTAAAAATATCCATTCTTATTCTTGGTCTCTTTGATGGAAACTGTGACTGTGTCTAGTGACTGCTGTGAAGTTATGAACAAGTGATGAAAGGCTGGACGAGAGAGAGATGAGAGAAAGATGGGAAGGGGTGAGAGAGGGACGAGGGACAGATGGGTGGGGGGAAGCAGCACTCGAGGGTGACAGAGGGTGGGAGCAACGAGACGAAGATGGGACATTATGGGTCAGCGTGTGACGCATCTGGGTTAAACATGATTTCAGCGTTCTCACATGAACCCACAGACAGTGCTGAGACAATCTGTCTTATCAAAATTTATTCAACCTCATGTGCCAATGAAACAAACAGCCGTAGAAGTAAAAAAAACTGCACTTTTAAAAGAAAGATTCAAAATAGTTTATGGACTGTAATTAAAGTACAAACTCCGATGTGTTTTTAAAGATGCGTACATCATAGCAGGAGGTAAAAATATAGTGTATTTAATTCCTCAATTCACTTACTTTTGTATAAACTATCTCAAGATTTATGTCAGATCAGACCTAATTCTGGTTGCAGGCCCTGGTGTTAGCCCATTCACCACACTACGGAATCGTCTTGGGTCCTGAATATTAACCACCCAGGCAGACAACCGGTCCATCCCCACCTCCCGACAGTAACCATCTATCTGCCGCAGCCTGGTGAAATGTAGGCGTCCCCTTGGCCTTCTCCAACACTGAAGCACATGTGTGTTGAATAATGCCCAAACAAACGAATCACATCAGCAAAATGTTGTAGCTGACATTCCCTCACAAATGTAAGTGATACTCTTCACCTGAGACTTCCTAAGTATCCATTAATTTGACACAACATCATTCCAGTAGTACCCAAGGATCCGCCGAAGAGACCTAGTATCAAAGACATCTAGTCGTCACCTTAGGTCATTAGTTGGCATCCAGATTTAAAGATTCAGGTCAGACTAGTTTTAGGAGCATGAGCTGGTGCTACACGTTAGCACCAGATGAACAGAGGTTTTTGGCGGTGCGGATAACTTTTGAGGAGAACAAAGGACCAAATCTTTAGGGTCCTGGTGCTTCCTGTCTTACTGTATGGTTGTGAGAGTTGGACGCTAAGCAGTGACCTAAGGTGGCGACTGGATGTCTTTGGTGCCAGGTCTCTTTGGAGGTTCGTTGGGTACCGCTGGAATGACTTTGTTTCAAATGAGCGGTTGCTTAGGGAGACTTAGATGAGAAGTACCACTTGCATTGTGAGGGAGCATCAGCTATGACATTTTGGCCATGTTGTGTGTTTCTCTATATGATCCAGCATCTGGGTGCCTGACTTTTGAGGACCCCAGCGGCTGGAGAAGGCCAAGGGTACGCCAATGCTTCAACTGGCTGTGGCAGATGGATGCTCACTTTCGACAGGTGGGGATGGTTCGGTTGTCTGCCTGGGTGGTTGCAGCGACATGTGATGCCAGTGCGTGCTACCAGACTTGACTTGACTTGAACTGCCATGGTTTCCCCACTGACAAACACCCAGGAAGACCTGTTGTCTGCAGGTAAAGATTTAGGAGTATATGGAAAAACCTCCTGGGTCAGATATTGCTTTTTTCTGCATCTTCTTGAACTGGTACATAGGCTGGTACAGGATAGTGAGCAGAATCCATGACTGATCACTACTGCACAGTAGGTGTTTAAGCTTTGAATTTCAGTCAATGCCTGCATGTGTTGGTCTGTAACTAAATATAGATGTGAGCAAATACTAAAGGGTAAATAAGGAGTCTTCTCATACAAAAAAAACCTCTTGATCATACTGTTGGCACTGTCTAGAGATAATGCTGTTGCAATAGGGAATTGGTGTGTGGTGTGTTTTGTGGTGTTTGTGGGACAGTTGAGAGATTGGAATAAGAGGGATGTACTTCCTATCTCCAGGCCATCTCACTCTGGATATGACTAATTGTACATCTTATGGATGTTAAGCCTGAGAGTTGGCCACACGTCACAACAGATGTATCCTCAGAACATTTTGTGGGCGGTGAAGGTAGCCCAAAACTTGACATGAACCTAATGATGAAGCTGTGAATGGTGACGGAAAAAAAAGTTACACTATGTACAGTTTCTCTGATCACAACCACAGAAGCATATAACTCCTTCAGCATTGTCATGGGTGTATTGGTGGCTTCCCTCACTACTCTCCTTCTTGCACCTTCACTCAAGGTTTGAGAACTGCCTATTCCAGACAGATTTACCATACAGTTCGTATTTCTTCATGATTGATGTAAACGAAGTCCAAGAATATTCATTGAATGGGGAGGGGATTGTCTGGAGGTTAGATACGCGGGCTTGTGACCAGAGGATCCTCTGTTCAATTCCCTGTCAGACAGGAAAATCGATCATGTCCCTTGGACAAGGCCCTTAGTCCCCAAATTGCTCCCAGTGAGCAGGTGAGTGCCTTGCATGGCAGCACGCTGCACGCAAACATCAGTGTGTGTGTGCGTGTGTGTGTGTGTGAGTGAATGGATGGATGAAGGTGAGGCATCATTGTAAAGTGCTTTGGGCATTTGCATCGGATGGAACAGCACAATAGAAATGCATTCCACTTAAGGTAAATTCAGAAAAGTGTGCCAGTAATTGTGTCAAGCATACATATTATGTCTGTATTTTTTATTTACAGTAAGTGTATGAAAGCATTTTGTTATTGTTGTTGTTCAATATTAATTAAATATATAATATTAATATTAATTAAATATTCTCATTGTACAAAACGGGTTCATTTGCATTTTAAATTCTGTAATTAAAATTCAGGGGTGCCAATAATTCTGACCAGGACTATAGACTCTCGTCCCTGTGTCAACTTTGCCCTTTAAACTCACAAGTAAGTAGTATTTACCACTAATTTTGTTGTCAACGCCATCGTGTCATATACCTTCCAAACTTTTTGTACCCACCACTCCAATTTTTTTATCCCTCTTTCATTTCATCAAATCTCTATTTGTCCTCTTCATCCTCTCTCACATGCACCACTTCAGAATTGCTTAGTAAAGCTTGAGCAGTCTCCCGGTACTAGTGTTTTTAAGTGGCCTGTTTGCATTCTGCGGAGAGAGAGCCTGCAATAGAGCCAGTGACTAGGACTTGTTACAGTGACTGAGCTCATATTCAGAGTCCAGTCATCCACCGGGGGACTGGATGCTGCTGTATTCTGACTGTGGTCTCTGAGCTATCACCAGCCAACAGTTTTAAAAGTCTACTGTAATGCGACACCTGGGGATTTTTCAGTGTCAGTTGTGTCGGGTATGTGTACCATGTGTCCTGTATGCAGTCGGTAATGATTTTTTTTAAATACACGTCTGCATTTGTATAGCTATGTCTATGTCTCCCTGGATGTGTGTGAGAAATAGCACTTGCATTTGTGTTCAATGTGCATAACCACTTTGGCGTTGGCATCATAAACACACTTCCTTTCATTTTATTGTTGCTACAATAAGTCCACTTGAATGCCCCTAAAGAACTACTTGAGGCATCTCCCTTCATCTTTGCTTTAGCTTCCCTTTTAAGGTTTCTTTTAAATTTTTAGTGAAGTTATTTGCTTTTTCTTGGCTATTGATAAAAGCTATATTAAAGGAGAGTGACTTTGATGCAGAGGAGAAGAACCTTTGGCAATGGGCCTTGATGAGACAGCCAGCCAGCCAGGTTTTCATTAGTTGAATGCTGTGTGGGACTCTCGCCAGATACGACATGCGCCAGCATACTGGAGCCAACCAATATAGTTATAGCAAGGTGCTCTCTATTTCACTTCCTGAGCGTCACTGTCTTTGTGGAAGTCGCTGTCTGCTGCTCTACCACATACTCTCCCTGTCCCTCTACAACCTGAGAGAGGGTAAGGCCGAGACCTAACAGCTTCTACACCCTTTGCAAATCAAAACCCCCGGAGCAGTGATTTCCATAAAGATGTCTCAGCCCAGCTTTCCTTAAAGAATAGGTCGAATGAAATTGGTATCTTAGCGGTAAATGTCAGATGGGGATCCAACAGGCAGAGTGCAAAAAACAGAATGAGAGCGGGAGTCAAAGACAAGGAGAAGGTGCAAACACAAAGAATATGGGAATATGAAAAATTCATAGCTTCATTGCCAAATTGCGGCTGTTGACATAACCATATGATTGTTTTACACACATGCAATCAACAGCTATGCATGAATGGTCTTTGTCATTTGAATGCATTGATGTAACTTTGGGTGTACAGTCGACAGTCCCACATTTATTTCTTACAAGAAAGAAAGCTGTACCTGTGCCAATGGCAGCACCAGAGGGGGTTTTTTTTTTAGGTGGGGACAGGAGTATTTGGTGAAGGAGCAACAGAATTTGGAGTAAATATGCAAATAATCATTTTAAAGTAAATGTCAGGAGAAGATACACGTTTATTTGTGCAAACAGTTTACCATATACACTCACCAGTCACTTTATTAGGTACACCTTGCTAGTATCGGGTTGGACCCCTTTTTGCCTTCAGAACTGCCTTAATTCTTCGTGGCATAGATTCAACAAGGTGTTGGAAACATTCCTCAGAGATGTTGGTCCATATTGACATGACAGGCGTTGCACAGTTGCCACACTGTTACACCACCAGCAGACTGAATTGTTCATACAAGGCAGGATGGATCCATGCTTTCATGTTGTTTGTGCCAAATTCTGACCCTACCATCTGAATGTTGCAGCTGAAATCGAGACTCATCAGACCAGGCAACATTTTTCCAATCTGTTATTGTCCAATTTTGGTGAGC